>JAIQCU010000999.1:0-28524 GCA_022114935.1 Leptestheria dahalacensis | reverse complement strand
GGTGCAGCAGACGATGTGAAGAAGCCCGGCGAGCTGTTTCTGACGCCGCAGAAGTTGTCGTCGGTGCAGCCGGCTCGTGGAGACCGCCCGGCGAGACGGCAGACTCCCGTCTGGAAGATAAACGACGCGTTTATTAGCGAGGAAATACTCGAGGATGATGCAGCAAGATCCAGGGTATACTTTTAAGTATCATGAATATAATATAATTAGTATTACATTAATATAACAAGTAGCATTAATGCTGATGTAGTTAACAAGTTAACAGATGAGCTTAATTACTTTTGTTGGAAAAAGGACTGAATTTCTGATTAGTTCGCCGATTGGGCCTGGTAAAGCGAAGTCAGCAGTACTAAGTGGCTATTTCAGTAAGAGAAAGGCCTATAACATGTGGATTCTTCAAAAACCACTTGCCAAAGTGAGAAGTCACAAGTTTGTCCGGCGCTGAAATCAATCCAACATCGAACTTCAACAAAAGTTACTTTGCATTTCATATTAATAAAGCTAACACTAGTATGACGTTAACTTTTAACAGATTAGGGATAATGAAAATTAACTTGGTAATATGTCATACTAATGTCAATTAGCTGTTTTACTTGAAATATGAATAACTATTACGTTAAATGATGTAATATGAACATATAGTGTGATAATAATAAACACGAAGGATTTAAACGTCGGAATTAATAACATATCGTACAATAAGTACGATATATAATATCGATAACCAGCTCTAAACACGACAAACTAGAGCTCCGAAATGAGTCACGGCAGGACCTACTGAACGACCTACTGCTAACTGCTAACCGTCTTACCTGCTGAATTTGATCGAATATCAGCAGTTCCTGTCTCCATAAGCAATCAGACTGGAACCAGAGCTGATTGAACTGCTGGTTTGTGCACTGGGACACGTGATTTGTAGAAATGTTCAATCGGTTTTGCCATAAGTACAAGTTAATACTAAAGTAATCAAAGCTAATAGCTTTAAACTTTACTTTTCCCTATCATTACGGAAGTATAGAAGCAATAGGCAAATATAGACTTTATCAGTTATCGCATTTCCCTTATCGCGTGTTTGGCGTAGCCCACAGAGAGAAACCGAGCCGTTTGTGATTCACGTTACTCAGTTCAGTTTCAGTGGCTCGCCCGTCAAAACTCACGTGTTGAAACACAACTCAAAATGGTAAACTAATTCAGTTATAATTAAATGACATAACTGTAAACGACGGTGTGGGTCAACTGATTTAAACAAGAGCCTCAAACGCGTTACCATGGAAACGGCTTCTGCGTTGTTCCAACATTTCATTGTTACGCTCCATTGAAACCAGATCAGGTCAAAGGTTAACTTTAATTCAGTTGTTAATCGTTCTTAAGCTGGTCCAGTTCTAGCTGGCGCGGTCCACGAACTGCCCGAAATGTGGGCGGAATTTCAATGGAATTCACCAAGTAAATTAACATGTGTTGTTTTGACAGCTGGATTCACGTGAAAACAACGAGAATCAGCTGATGTTTCGCGACAATGTCCGCAGGATCGACATGGTCCTGGTCTACGGCGAGGATTCCTGCCAGGGAAAGAAGCTGGAGCGGCGATTAGCTTACGAGCAGAACCTCATGAAACTTGGATTACAACTGGAGATGGAGGAGAAAGACGTACGTTTCTCGATTGTAATTATCTTTAATAGGAATGTAATTAACCAGATCAAAGATTCATTTCAGAAATCTTCAAGTGGCGATTTGTACTTTGTGAAGATCCACGCGCCCTGGGCAGTTCTCTGCAAGTACGCTGAACTCATTAACTTAAAGATGCCTTTAAAAGTAAGTGCAAAATTTAGATTGTATTGTTCTTTAACTAATTATAGTTTTTAAATCTATAAATGTATTTTGGTTAATTAGTACTGTTAACTTAATATCAATAGATTGGAATAACTTTTAATTCAATTGAAGTTGAATTGTAGGATGATGTCGACGACACGCTAGTGAAAAGCAACGACATGTCGAGTCGCTTTGGATTCCTCGACTTTTCAAGTTCGTTCAGTAAAAACAAACCAACGCAGACCTCGTTTCTGACGGCTCCGTTTGTGCGCAGCATGGAATTCAAGTAAAATATCAATGAAAATAGTCGTGAATAGTTGGAAATTTAAACTATTTTGTTTTGATAGTTTTCAGATCGAAAGTAAAGATACGTTTTTCATTCCGTCGCAACGCAGTATGATCGTCTGGCACATCCTGGGAAGAACGGCTTATGACCAAAAGAATTCCAAAGTAAATGTCATTAAAGTTTATGTTCATTGCATTCATTAAGTTTTACATGAACTGTGTCTAGGTCTAGCGCGCTTCTTTTCCCATTTCGGTCTTTTGATTTTGATTATTTAGTCTCATTAACTTGATTAACTTAATTGTCATTAACTTAATTGCGCTTTTAACTAATAGATTGGGATAAACAAACTGTTAAGTAACGGAGCCTACAGAGCAGCGTTCCCGCTTCACGACGGCGATCCCAAATCTACCCAAGTGCCACCTAGCGACAGACAGGTAAACATACATTTGAGAAATTTTAAACTTGCATTCAAAATCAAAACACGACAAGATCAAACCGAAAAAAGTCGACTTTCAAATCGTCTTGACTTGCACATATCTGGTAAACAACCCAACTCGATTCAATATTTACAAGAAAGATTTCTGAGTCGACTAAAATTCTACGTTGCGGGAACTGACACGATGACTATAGATTTGACGACGTTTAAACTTTATTCTCAATTAATCTTATTTCTCGACTAGTTATTGTACTCGGAATGGGGTTCTGTGAGGAGCTGGTATCGCGAGCAGCCGCTGTCTCTGGTGCGCGACTACTTCGGGGACAAAGTTGGCGTTTACTTTGCCTGGCTAGGTTTCTACACGAGAGCCCTTATTCTACCGGCCGTGGCCGGTTTCCTGTGCTTTCTTTATGGCGTTTTTACTGTAGTGTCAGAGGACAACTCAACGAGGTAACGAATCATCAAACACGAAATGCCTTTTTTAAATGCCTACCGCAGACTTACTGAACGTTATTGTGAAACACAGCGCCGAGATTTGTAACGAGACGGGGGCGGGCAACATCACTATGTGCCCCGTCTGCGAAGGAGCGTGCCCGTTCTGGAACCTGGGTGACTCGTGCCTCGCGTCAAAGATCTCGTACCTCTTTGACAATCCAGCGACGTTTGTTTTCTCTATATTCATGTCTGTTTGGGGTAACATATCTGTTTAAACTTCAGAAACGTAAATGAGCTCATATTTCTGGTTCTACAGCCACAGTATTTCTGGAACTTTGGAAACGTCGTCAAGCTCGACTCGCCTGGGAGTGGGATCTCCTCGACCCCGGCTATATCGAGGACGAGGAAGTTCGCCCCGAGTTCGAAGTACAGGCCACGGGCAAGCGGATTAGCCCCGTGACGAAGCGTCCCGAGCCGTACCTCTCAAACAAGCAGAAAGTCCTTCGTTTTATTTCGTCTGGAGTCGGAATCTTCTTTGTGGTAAAGCTCGTCCCAAGTCTTGTTAAGTTATGAAAGTATTCCTCATTAACATCTTTTTTCTTTAAAGGCTTGTGTTTTAGTGGCAGCCATGTTGGCAGTCATCGCTTACCGACTGGTGATTATCGCCGTCTTTGCCACGGTCAGTGACGAGTTCGTTCGGGATAACGCCAAGATCTTCACCTCGATTACAGCTGGTCTCATCAATTTGGTTGTCATTACGTGTCTTAACAAGGTAAGTTAGCTTCAAACCTCATTAATTTTCGTCTGCATTAACGAGTTATTTGTTTGTTTGTTAAAAGGTTGGACGCTTGGTCGCCATCCGGCTGACCGAGTGGGAAGCGCACCGCACGCAGACCGAATTTGAAAACAGCTATACTTTCAAACTGTTCATCTTTGAGTTCATCAACGATTACTCGTCCATTATCTACATCGCCGTTTTCAAGGTTTAATTTAACAATAACTGAATTTCAAGGCTATATTTTTAGTGTTTGCTACTTACAGGGACGTTTTTACGTTCATCCAGGCGACGGCGACGCCAAAACATCGATCCTCAAACGACTGCGGACGGACGCGTGCGATCCCGCGGGGTGTCTTTTCGAACTGTGCATCCAGCTGGCCATCGTCATGGTCGGTCGCCAACTTCTCAACAACTTCATGGAGATTTTCTTGCCGTAAATTATTAAACCATTTTTTACTGCTCGATTAGTTATAACCAACACTACAGCGACTGGTGTTTCTTGTTATTTAATTAAGCAGGCTTTTGAAAAATTGGTGGAGGTACCGCAGCGCCATCCACGAAGAGCAGAACCGACACGAGTCGAATAAACTGAGTCGCTGGGAAGCTGATTATAACCTGGAACCGGTCAATTCGCTGTCGCTCTATGAAGAATATCTAGAAATGGGTACAACCGCGTTATTATTTGATCTAACTTAATTTTCTATTTAAGTTAATCTAAGCTAATCGGAATATCAATGTTTGTCAACTAATTGTACTTTTTTAAGTTTAAATGATCATAATGATTTCTTAATCTCTATTTGTCATAATATTGTAAACGTCACCTTATACTTATCCATCTTATTATATTAGGAGTATTTATGCTAATTAAGTAATTTAACTATTATTAGAAATTTCAATGATATGTGATGAAAACGACTGGTTTGGATAACAATCTGATGCAGATTTTTTCTAATTCTCACAACTATATTATCTGAGTACTATTTAAATGTCGATTGATATTATGAATGGTAACAAGAGTACGAATTAACGTGACGGAAAGTAACTAATTTGGAATACAATTTCTGGCAAGTGATTCAATACGGATTCGTGACGCTGTTCGTGGCGGCTTTCCCCCTGGCGCCGCTGTTCGCTCTTCTTAATAACATCATGGAGCTGCGAGTGGATGCTTACAAGATTGTGACGCAAATACGAAGGCCCGTGGCCCAGCGCGTTCCCGACATGGGCGTCTGGATGGAGATTCTACGCGGCATCACCTACTGCGCGGTCGTTTCCAACGTAAAATTTCACTCACTTTTTCACGTGTTCAGATAACCCTCCCTCTGATTGATGGTCTGAAGACACGGTCGGGATCTGACGTCATTTCTAATCATCTGTGCGATTCCTATGGTATTCGTTAGCTGACACAATCTTTGAAGTATTTCACTGCAGATTCTCGGTTTTTCTTGCAGTTTAACTTTCAGTGGTTCGTGTTGATGACATGAACAGGTTATATGACGTCATGTTTGATATCGTAGGCTTTTGTTTTGGCCTTTACGAGCGAATTCGTGCCCCATTTGGTCTACTTCTACATGAACAACTTCAGTCTGGAAGGCTACATCACCACCACACTGTCGGGTAAATTTCTGGACAACCAATCATACAGCGGTTAAAATTCATAAAATTAACCAAATGACCCCAGTAATCTTCAATAACGATAATATAAAATCTAAAATTTGATGGTGTAATTTGTTTCAGTATTACTTATAATTCATCGAGTTTAACTTTGGTCTTTTCCAGTGTTCAACACGTCACATTACGGAGAAGGCATGGGCCCTGCGTCGCCGGTGAATCCGAGTCGTCCTCCTCTCTGCTGGTACCGCTCCATGCGCAATCCGCCGGATCACCCCGACTCGCCCTACGAACTATCCTCGCTCTACTGGAACGTGACTACGGCGCGACTGGCCTTTGTTGTAGTGTTCGAGGTTTGCACACAACATTAACTTTTATAATCCCTTCTATTAAAACTGGTAATATGGTTAAAGTTTACTAGGTTTACTTAGATGGATACTATAATAGATTAAGAATCTGTGAATCTATGATTGACGTTATTCCCTGAATTTCCTTTAATGAATTGTTGAATTAGTGGTTAATTACGGTAATTAACGGTACTGGTAAATATCTCACTGTGGAATCACTAAACCTACTAACTAATGAAAAGTAGAATTACTCAAGTATGAAGGATTATAATACTAGTTTATGACGAACGCCAAAAATCCTTATTTCCATATAAACCGTACGGTATACATGCAAAGCAAAAGATAGCAATATCAAGTCAGATATCCCGACAGCGCTATTATTTACGCGGTCAACCATGGCGCAAACTTCGTATCTACTACTATTTTAAGATAAACAATATATACTTCATGTTATTGATATTGTTACGATTAATGTTACGTTTAACCAAAAATATTACTTTAACTTGATAGGTTAAATTAGAATTTGAAAATCGACTAGAAAATCAACGATTCCATTACCATTTCACGATACGGACGTAATTACAGAAAATGATAATCCATAATTTACGTCATCATCTTTAATGATATTATTGGTAACCTAATCTTATTTAAGTATTGCTATTGAACAGCATTTCGTGTTTGGTTTAACGGGACTCATCGCGTACGCCATTCCGGACATTCCGAGCACGGTGCAGGAGAAACGAGCCCGGGAGAGATTACTGGCCCGGGAGGCTCTCCTGGAGCAGGAGCGGGACAAATCCACCACCTCGGTCAAGCACCGATCTCTGGCTCCTGCAAGAGCCAGTAAAGCTGCTGCTGCTGCTGCTGAGCCCAGCGACGTGGAGGACAGCACCGATGCCGACTGCACCCACCCTCTCTACGTGGAGACCAAAACGCACAACGTCTCTTTCTATGACAACTGCGATGTTTGATGTTGATTCACTAATTCTCTACTTTCCCCCGCCCCATCACAATAATGACTTGTATAAGATGATATGATCTCGTATTTTCCACTAAAACTGCCAAATTCACCCTCTTCTGAATCTAGGAATGCAGCAAACCCTGTTAACTGCCAGACTCTTTCCGTTTCATTTGACTCCTTTAAATGCACAGCTCGTTAGAGGAACTACTACGTTATTTCATTATGAAATCACCTTCATCGAAAGTTAATTAAAAGTTAAAGCTAATTAAGTATCCCCTTTCCCACTTTTTGATAAAACCACTGCCAGATTACGTTCTCCTTAATTTGGATTCACAAACATCCTCGTGCCTTTTACTCTATGGCCTTCATTGTCTACTTCTCTATCTATCTGTCTATCTCTATCTATCTTGTATCTATTTGTATCTCTATCGATGTTGAATATAAAATGAGAATCCTTTTAAACTCGACCGTTGATAGTAAAACTGCACATCCGTTGAGCAAATGTACGAGTTGAATGTTAACTTGGGTCAGCGAGGAAACTTTGGGAACGGCTGGGCGACGCTTGATGTTTTTACGACAGTCACTATGGATGTGAAACTCAAGACTTCGCCCGTTTTCGCCCTGCGGTATAAACTTTGTCGTCTCCCCCCCTCCGCCCCCTCCCTCCTCCCCCCTGGAATCACGCGGGATTACAATTTAAAATCAAAGTCCCCGGCGTACATCAAACGCAGCCATGCTGCAAACGGATACTATTCTCCTTTTCCCCGCTTTGTGTTAATGCATTTCAACTTGGGAGACAAGTTTTTGTTTTCAAGTGCATATCTACGTACACAATTGGACGGTTCATTCAAATAATATATTATATAGTTTCTTACGGTACGGTTCACGAGAGGGAAAAAAACGGTTCACGCCCACGTCTCTATATCCCACACGCTTCACTTATATCGCGCTATGGGAGAAAAGACCTGCGACCCAACTGCAAGTCAACAAAGACAAAAAAAAAAGGTGAAAATCCCTCAGATGAGGTATGACACCTTTCCAGCGCGTGTCGCTACAAACTCCCCGAGCAATTTAGTCTGCAAGTGGCACCCGAAGAAAGCCATTTGTCGCCCTAATAGTCCAGAGGCTTCCAGGGGAGGGGGGGGCCTTGATCAGATTTCCACTTCCCCGTGCTGGTTGCTGGTTTATCCAGCAACAACGTCTCATCCGATTTATTTGACCCTATACCCCGTCTCCACTGAAAATAACTCAATTTCCTCGCTGCATATGACCTTTTTGACGGCCAAAGTCCCTTCCTGTTTCCCTCCGTCTAAAACGCAATTAGTGACCGGGGAACTGATGCACCTAAGATACACTCTGCGCTCCTCCTCTCCAGGGGGAGGGGCGGGGGAGGGGCGGGGGAGGGGGGAGGGGGGAGGGAGGGAGGGAGATGGCCATATGAACCAACCCCTTGGATGGTTGATGTATAAATGCTACCTGATGTGGGCTGGAGGAGCAGCAGTTTGATTCTGACGCAGCTACTCGAAGGACGATCTCAAAGATGCGCAAGACGGTTGGAACGCTCCTCGTGTTGGTCGCTGTTATCGTCGTCTGTGGACAGCTGGTTCACGCCTCTAGAAAGATACCGTTCAATGGAAGTATCTTTGGTAAACGTAGTGGAGGTAATCCCATTCATCAGTTGCTATACTACCATTCAGCAGTTACATTACAACCATTCAGTTTTAATTCAGTACGTTTCATTTGACTAGATAGAGCTAGCCCCGACACTGCTATAGTACGAACTAGTTAATGAACCGTTATTCTAGGGTTTGATGATTTGATGTTAGTGTTGATTTGTTATTAAATTGATAGTACAGTACCGGTAACTTTATCTTACTATAGTGTTGAAATCCTGTTAGTAAGCAGTCTTAAATCTGTCTTAGTTATTCTTATATCCACTGCTATGTCTATTACCGTTAATGTTAGTACTCTTTAAGGTGTATTTGATTTAATAAAGCTGCTTTTGATTTCAGCTGTATTATAGCTACTTACTGTTTCATTACTGTCGTTGCAAATTAACTTGAGATCTGATCATGTAGGATTAGTGTTGATTTGTTATTGACATTGATGGTACAGTACCTGTAACTTTATCTTACTAGTGTTGAAATCCTGTTAGTAAACAGTCTTAAACCTGTCTTAGTTATTCTTATATTCGCTGCTATGCCTATTTCCGTTCATGTTAATACTCATTAAGTATTAAATATTAATATCGCATTTTAACTAATATTATAATGTAATTAAATAATATTACGATGACAGTTAATGGACAATATAATTTCCCCTTCATTAAGTTAATCTCATAATTCTAACAAAATTTAATTAAAAAAAAAATTAATGAAATACCTGGAATCCTTGAAGGTGACGTCGACGATCCCTCAGTGAACGTCCACGCCCTGTGCGCAGCAGCTTACGACGTCTGCAGTAACTGGTTCAACAGCGGCCCCTCTCAATGAAAGAAAAAAAACAACAACACAACACCGACGCCCAACAACCAATAACAAAAATACGACTACGACTACGACACAACAACAACAACAAAGCTTTTTTCTTCTATGATTAAAAAACGAAATCCCTCTCATGTTGAGTTGCCCACCTGTTCACCACGTTTTATTGCCGCACAATGATGAAATAAATTAAATTAAGCAAAGCAATTCATTTCTCGCTTAATTAGCTTCACTTCTCCACCTCTGTTTTCTATTCAATTAAATTTAATTCTACGGGGATAACTTTCAAAGATAATTCAAATCTGTGAATAAGTAAAACTGTGAATTGGGTGAAAAATAGGAAGAAAAATTCAAAATAGTTTACGAAGTTAAACTAAAAGGACTGGTGATTAATTTGACGACCAGTGGCAACAGCAAGGCACCCCGTCGATCGCTGTACAGGTCCAGCAGCGGATTGACAATCTTGTCGGCCAGCAGAACGTTCAGTTCCGATCTGAGCGCCGAGAGTAGTTCTCCAACCTGGCCGGCAAAAAATTACATTTTAATTAAACTTAATTAATCGTAATATCATTTACTTGTTAATTGAACATAAACGTTAATATCAATAAAGGATAACAATAAGTTACGTGATGCGAATCACAGACGAATTTGATCCAGCCTTGGTCGACTTCCAGGACGAAGATACCCCGGTGGAGCGACACGCTAATCTCGCTGCCCCCGAACAGAGTCAGGGGGAAGGCTGGAACCATGGAACACTCGCGGATAAACACCCGCGAGGTTTTCATCTTTTCCGAAAAAACCACGTACGGTGTTTCGTAATAGCCGCTCTTGTAGAGCACCGACGACGGATGGATGAACACCAGACCGTCGTTCTTGTCCAGGAGGCGCAGTTGCTCCGGCCGGGGATCCGCCGGAACGGCTCCGGCTCCGCTCTTGGAGTAGCGCTGTTCCGGCCGGAGGATCCGCACGATGTTCGGGTACAGCGAGGCGCAGAGTATCGACAGAAGCAGAGAGCGGTTGTCACCGTTTTCGTTCATCTGAATTGGGGAAAAAATACGCTAAATAAGTAGAAATAACACATAATACGTATAAAGATCATGCAAGGAACAAACAGATGTTTAAACAACCAAAAGTTACGACGCACTAACGAGTAAACGAACAAACAAAAACGCGTTTGTTGAGTCGTTGTTTGTTTGTTCAAAAGTTTCTGATTTAGTGATAAGTAAAACAATTAAATAAATCAAAAGCAGACAAACAAACAAATCAACGAACAACCAAACAAACAATTAAATAAACTAAACAGCTGACAACTAACACTGATTGGAAGCATCACTGAGATTTCCCAACAAACAACCCAACAATTTGCACCAGTACTCCCAAACAATTCTGAAAATACGCAAATTAACAAACAAGCGAACACGATCGAACAAACAAACCAAACAACAACCTAGCAAACAAGCAAACAAACAAGCCGGCAGAACAACAAACAAATCTCAAAAAATCAGAAATCTCAGCCGAAAAAACAACTCACGCCAAACTTCAAACAAACGAACTATAAACTAACAAACAAACACTACCAAACTATCAAACAAACAAGCAAAAAACAATTTGTTAAACTAGCAAGCAATCAAACAAACAAACCATCGAACAAACAAACAACCTATCCAACAAACAAGCAAGCACACAAGCAAACTATCAAATTTTCAAACCAGCAAGTAAACAAATATAATCAAACAAACAACATAGCAAACTTCAAACAAACATTGTCAAACTATCAAACAAACAAAAATATCAATTAAACAATTGATTAAACTAGCAAGCAATCAAACAAACTTTCGAACAAACAAATAATCTATCAAACAAGCAAACTACCAAACTAAAAAAGAGCAAAAATCAATCAAACAAAATTTCAAACCAGCAAGCAAACGAACAAACAATCATATAAACAAGCAGACAGAACAAACAAACTAGGAGACAATCAAACGAAATGTAGAACAAACAAGAAATCAATCAAACAAGCAAACAAACGAATTACTGAACTTTCATGCACTCAAACAAACAATCTTTCGAACAAGCAAACAGTCCATCAAACAAACAAACAATTTATCAAGCAAACAATCAACCAAACGAACTTTTAAACCAGCAAACAAACAAGCAAACTAGCAAACAGCAAACAAACAAAGCGGGGAAAATAACTAAGAAAAACCATACCTTAGTCCCCGTCGCCAAAGCAACTCCATCGGTTCTGTTGGACAGTCCCATTTTCTGGACGGCCAGGCGAGACAGTCCCGCGGGTAGGAATCCTATCGACGAGAGCAGCTCGGCGAAATGCTGCTTCATGCTGCACAACATCTCCAGTGTTTTCGTCGACAGGAAGTTCTCGTCGGCAAATACTTCACCAGCACGTCGCGAACGAATGCACGTACTCTGCCAGGCCTGTCATTAACAAAGCAAATTGCATTACCAATAAATTACAAAATTCATAGGTGATTCAACATTAGCTAACGGTTCAACTACTTCATTATCAGTTAAACTAATTAACTAGCAAATTAAATAGCCAGCTAACGAATGTCCTTCTAAACTACAAGACCGGCTGACTAACTAGTTAAATTAATAAATAAACCTAGTAGTTCAGCTTAACTGACTAGTATTCCCATGTCAAGTTCAAAAACTCGCTTAATAACAACTAACTAGTATTTCAATGTAAAGCTTGTTAACTAACTTACTACCAAACTTACTAACTACGTAACTTGCTAACTAGTTTACTAAAGTACCTAACTTGCTAACTAACTAGTTTACTAAGTAACTAACTTACTAACTACCTAACTTGCTAACTAACTAGTTTACTAACTACCTAACTTGCTAACTAACTAGTTTACTAAGTAACTAACTTCCAACTAACTAGTTTACTAAGTAACTAACTTACTAACTACCTAGTCTTAAACTAAGGTAAAAACCTTGTAAACTTTGAGAACGGTTAAATGATCGCTGTTCTGGACACTCCATTCCTGCTTCTTCTTTCGCGCCTCGTCGCGCTTCTTAAACGGAGCCACGAAGGGCGACTTGTAGCTCAGGTAGGCCGCTATGGTCAGCGCCGAATCAACGCAGCAGAACATGCTGCCGAACAGCAGCAATTTGCCGACACTGTTAAATTCCAATAGTAATTAAATCACTATTACATATCATTACTAGTATTATTATGTATATTTCAGTAGTTTTAATTCAGTATTTCAGTACACGTATTTAAAATAAATCTAGCTACTTACGTAATAAATAAAATCCATTATCTCGAAATTTACCAAATTCAGTGTCTGATTTTGATATCAAGCTTTTTTCAATATTGGCGAAACAATTTTTTTTAAATTTAAATTTAGTCATTGGTTCCATCAACTTCAGGTAAAGCTTAGTTTAATCACTATCAGACGACTGAATTTATTTTCTTCGTCCGGATTTACATTGCAGCCAAGTCAAACATTTTCTTATTTTTACTCCCACGTCTTTGATTGTATGTAAATTAAACTATTAGTTTATTTAATTTGTTACGGTAACATATTTAATCTATCTACGAGCAGCTGTAAATAAATAATCTACTTAGAATAATTCAGACATTAAACATTTCGTTATAATAATAACATGTAATACAAATAACGACAATACTATTCATTAATAAGAATAATTATGATAATTATAAAACTTAATTTACCGCAAATCTACAGGTAAAGCCGCCAGATGAGTCCCCAAGGGCGTCAAGTTTTTCTGCGAATTCAAGGCTCCCAAATGCTGCAGCCTCTCCATGGCTTCCGCGACCGTTTCCTGGGCTGGAGGCTCCAGCAATTTCTCTGGTAAACACACAAATTCACTTTTCAGTCTCGACTGCGGTCTTATGCCTCTTATTAAAGCTTGTGATTTTGAATATTATTATCATCATTATTATTAAACAGACAATAATTTTAATTCTGTAATCGAAAGAACGATTCCCAGATTGACTCACGGAGAACACGTTCCGTCTGCTGGTCCTTGTACAGAGGCAGAACCTTGCAGCGGAGAACGATCCTCTCCAGCGACACGCGCTGGATCTCCGGCTTGGGCTGCTGCGCCAGCTGATGACTGTACCGGTGAGAGGTGAACAGGTGGAAGCAGTAACCCGGCCGCACTCTTCCGGCTCTCCCCCGGCGCTGCAGGGCGTTGGCCACTGATACCCAGACAGTTTCCAGACTCTCCATTTGCTTGTCAGGATCGTATCTTCCAAGTCATTCAAAATGATGTATTAATGAATAAGGGTAAGAGAAAAAAATTAACTTTAAATTAAGTTAAATTCATTACGTATTAATTTAATTAAGTGTTAATATTTCACCGTAGAATTCCACACACAATTTGGACTTGCCCTTATCATGGGTGAAATTTACCCGACAATATCAGAGGAATGATTATTTCTTAAATATATTGGACAAAGAGAAAAGTTCGATGTTGAAAATTCTAGACACGACAGGGCAGGATTAATCGAGTTTACCTGTTCTCTTTCATGCGGCCCGAGTCTATAACAAAGACGCAGTCATCGATCGTGATTGAAGTTTCAGCCAAATTAGTGGCTAGGACAATCTTCCGAACGCCCGGTGGCGTCTTCATGAAAATTAGCCTGAGGAAATAAAATAAAATGAAATAAATAAACGAACGGACGAATGAATGAATGAATCAACCAAGACGAAAATAAATAAACCATAAAATTAGCAATTAAAACCAAACAACTCACAAATTAAAACAAAACCTGTTCACTAATTAATAGTTATGATAACTAAATAGAATTAACTTTAAAATTAACTGATTTCAAATTAATCGCGAGAAAAAAATATAGTGTAATTAATTTTTAGTTAAAAACTATAATTTTAATTACAGTTAAATGAATTATATATCCACGAGCCAATGACCTTTGTTCCTCGCTGGTAAGGGACGAATGAAGGGGAACCAGGATACACTTGTTTGCCTGCGGGTTCGTTAGCGGGTTGTAACAGAGTTGATTGTACAGAGTCGAGATCTCGGCCATTCCGGGCAGGAAGACTAGAATAGATCCCTCCGGAGGGTAACCGTGCTCCTCATTCAGAATCCACACGACCAGGCTCTCAATTAGATCGTAATTAATATCCTCGTGATTCATGAAAGCCAGCGTGCGTTGAACACGGTCACTACACGCCTGATACCGGTGGGCCACCTGATCAATTTTTTTTTGAATTACATCACATTAACTTTTATACAAGTTGTAATTTACCAGAATTTTTTTTAAAAAATCAATTTTATTATAAAAGTATATTTATAATTTATAATTTATAATTTATTAAGTAATGTTTTAAAACTTTAAAGTATACTTGTCGTAAGGATAAGTCTTCGTCCTTGACGGAATCCTTGGCCGCGGTGAATCCTTCTTCTCCGGAGCGTTCCTTCATCATGAGCCACTCATCGTGTCCCAGACAGTCCCTGTAGGCGCCACCTTTGAACAGCTCCTTACGAAGGCTTCGGCCCGTGTTCATGTCCCGCGCCACAGTGTAGGGAGAACCTTCCTCGAGGACGTAGTTTGTTTTGTCGATGATATCTTCCAGGAAGTACTGCTCTACTGGGAAAGTGCGTCCTGGAACCAATGATCAAACATTAATAATAAACAACAAAAACAGATATCTAACTAGTGTAACTTATGGACGGGTTTATGCACTTGTTATTACGGTAGATACATAGATAGAGAGATAAATAGA
This sequence comes from Leptestheria dahalacensis, assembly GCA_022114935.1. NCBI lineage: Eukaryota > Metazoa > Arthropoda > Branchiopoda > Diplostraca > Leptestheriidae > Leptestheria > Leptestheria dahalacensis. The sequence continues at coordinate 13,640 of JAIQCU010000999.1, read as the reverse complement.
TTAATAGGTAGACAAGTAGACAGCGAGACAAAGGTAGCTAGGTAAATAGATTGTTAAAATTAATAGGTAGATTGATAGATAGATAGATAGATAGATAGTTAGAAAAGATAAGATTAGAGATATTTATAGATAGACAGATAGATAAATAAAAAGTTAGATTAATACATACATAGATAGATATATAGATAGACAGTTCTGTAGGTGGATGGATAGAAGGTACATAGATAGTTTCATACAACAGACAGATAAATATTAAGATTAATAAGATAGATAGATAGATAGATAGATAGTTGGATTAATAGGTAGACAGATACAGTTACACAGTTAGATAGTAATCTACTTTTCATCCGACAGATAGATAGACACTTAGATTGGTAGATAGGTACATAGATAGTTCCAACAGACAGACAGAGATGGACAGATAGTTAGATTATAGGTAGATAGATAGGTAGACAGTTATTTACTTTCCATCCGACAGATAGATAGATAGATTTATAGGCAGATAGATGGACACTTAGATTGGTAGATAGGTACACAGACAGTTCCAACAGACAGACAGAATGGACAGATAGTTAGATTATAGGTAGATAGATAGGTAGATTAATAAGTAGGCAGATAAGTAGACAGTTAGACTAGTGGATCGGTACATAGATAGTTCCAACAGACAGTTCGAGTGGACAGATAGTTAGATTAATAGGTAGATAGATAGATAGTTAGAAAGGTAGATAGGTACATAGATAGTTCCAACAGACAGACAGATATGGACAGATAGTTAGATTATAGGTAGATAGCTATCTACTTTTCATCCGACAGATAGATAGATAGATTAATAGGCAGATAGATAGGTAGACAGTTAGATTGGTAGATAGGTACATAAATAGTTCCATCAGACAGTTAGAGATGGGACAGATGGTTAGATTAATAGGTAGATAGATAAATAAATAGATAGATAGGTACATAGATAATTTAGTTTAATAGATGAACCGAATACGTCATACTCAAAATTAAGTATAATTAAAAAATTAAAACATCAAAGCTATAATATACAACAAATTTGCTTGAATTTCCGACATTCTACAATAAAAATTCATAAGAATTTAAAACTTAGGTTAAGATCAAAAGGTACCTGGAATTTCAATGACTGGAGCCCCGGTAAAGTACTTCGAAAACAGATTCGAGTTCAAGGTCGCACTCATGAGGATTATACGCAGGTCCGGTCGCTGCTTGCGGATATCGCGAAGGGCCAGAAGTAGAAAATCACTTGAATGGTTTCAGAAAAAAAGTTAAATAACTAACTTTAATAAATCTTAGTAAAATGTTGTTCTTTTACAAGTTAATCTTTTTAATATACTTTAAAAAAAACTTTATTAAAACTAAATAATTATGTATAGTTTCCATGTAGTTTGAAAATTACACCAAAGCATTAAATATGATAACATTAGAAAGTACTCGCTTAATTTTAAATAATTTTCAATTAATGAGAAAATTAAATAATAACGATGAAAGAATTGTACTTTAAAGATAATTTAAATTTAAATTCCTAAAAATGAAACGGGGAAAATGTACGATATTTCAGTCAGAATCAACTTTGACAAGGAATTACCTCTCCTCGCTACGCTCGTGCACCTCATCGACGATAATATGGGTGACGTGATTCATTGAAGGATCTCCTTCCAAGCACTTGAGCAGAACTCCCGTTGTGCAGAACTGAAGCCTCGTCGACTTGGACATGACACTCTCCAATCGAATCTAATGAAGTGAATTCATAAAACATTAGATTCCGCGTTTCTTTTTAAGTTTAATTTTCTGTTCATTCGTCATTGTTTTCACGCAAAAATTAATGAGTTACGATCACCACGTATTCAATGCCATATTTGATTTTTTAAAATTATAATTTACAGTTTGTCATTTGCCATTTTTGCTATTTTTTTAATACAGGAAGAAAAACCATTCGAATGAATTTTAACCAACCTGGTATCCGACAATGTTGCCGACTTTCTCGTTTCTTTCGTCGGCCACTCGCTGTGCGACTGCCACGGCAGAAATCCTCCTCGGCTGGGTGCAAATAATGTAGCGGTGATCGATCTGGTCCGAACTGAGGAATTCGTCCAGCAAAAATTGCGGAACCTGAATTTACATAATTCGTGCAGATTAACGCCAATCAATAATTTTTTTTAAAAAACTACAAATTAAAAGATAATGGAAACTTAACATTACTACACTTAATTTTATGCATAACCTAATAACTCTAAATTAAATTAAATAAGTTTAACGAAATAGAAAACCCAAGATACTTGAGTGCTTTTCCCGCAGCCGGTCATTCCACTGACGACCACGACTGCGGCCTGAGCAATGCTGGTTACGATTCTCTCGCGGTAGTTCCAGGCCGGCAGTGAGCTTCGATAGTTCAGCATTTTCCTGTAGACTTCACTGGAACTCTTCTCTGCAAAACTACGCTTCAAACTGGCATTGGCCCTCTTCATCTCACGCAGGTCGTTCTTCGTCGATTCTCCGTGTCTCCCCGAGTTTCCCGTAACGGGGACGTCATTCCCGGGAAGCCGGGTGTCCGCCGCAGCATCGGATGCCTGGTCCGCGGCGGCTTCCAGACTGTATCTCGAGGGTGGCAAAGAATATAGCGACTTTAACTCATCCTCGTTCTCCAGCAGCGATATGAGCGAAAAAAGGCAGGGCGACCCGCTCTGGGCCAGTTCTCGGGATTCACCAACCAACCTCTCCGCGACGTTCAGACAGAATGCCGGGAGAACGGCGATTTCCTGTGTTTCTTCAGTTTTAACGTAGACGTGGACGACTGGAGGCTCGTGAGGATACAACGAGCCTTTGGGAAAGCGAATGTCCAGGATGAGACTTAGCGGAGATCCGGTTTTAACGCCAGCAAATCTACATAAGAGAATTTGGATTAAATTTCAAAAAAGAACACACAGATTGAATAGCGTGAAAGAGAGCAGTGATTACTTGTTAAGCAGCTCAGATTGCAAGGAAACAGTCCACAAGTAATCTGTGATGATTTCACTGAAAACTGCTTCGCCGTAGATGGATTCCAGGGCAAATTTCTCCTCCAGACGATGCTCTCGAGCAGTGCTAAGCAAGTCGTCTGATCCTACTCAAAATACCAAATAATAATTACATTAATTCAATAAATAGAATCTCTGGACATATTACTTACAGTGTAATTAAAACTTGACCCTTGACAATATAATTGATGTTATCTTGGTGTATAGTTAATCATTTATACTGTTTCTTAACTTATTAAGCAAGTTTGGGAGATCGTACCGTCCAGCTGAAGAGTACCTCGCGGATTTCCAAAACAGTTGTAAAACAGAGTTTCCAGCGCTAGGTTAACTTCACCGTTACTGGTATTAAGGGCTTCTTCGCAGTAGGATTTATGATAGCCGTATCTGAAGAAAAAAAACACAAGGTTAATGTTGTGGATTATGAAGTTATTATATTTCATGAATTAAAAATTAATACACACTATAATATAATAGAATACTGTGGGACATAGCAAACCTCTCCAACTGCTTGACAGCAAAATTCCTAGTCAGCTCTTCCGGAGAAAGATCTTCCGTCTTCGTTGCTCTGGTAACTCCGAATACCTGCAGCCGCCTGTCTTCCATCCAGTAACGCCGGGCAAGGTTCTCGCCTTGATCCGTGTACGACGTCCTTTCCCGATGTTTGAACGGCTGTGATAACACGCTATGGGATCAAACCTCACGTCATGTGATAACATCCGCTAAATGCTTTACCTTCCCTCTGATGTTTTCCAATGCTTGACGCATGAGCTCCTGGTTGTCGCTACTCACCGCCAGCTTCGTCATCTCAACTTTGCGGATTTCCCTCTTGGGTTGGCCATTTGGGGTGCTGTACACAGGACATAACGTGTAAGGCTGCGTGTACTCTGCTTTATTGAATTTGCTTTTACATGTCAAAGTTGTTGTCGTCCCTTGCTTCGAGACTGAAGTCTTCAAAATCGGCTTCAAGGGACTCTTCGTACTTCTTACTGCCGTGCGATTTCGGCCCAGCGGTACTAGACGCCGGCCTGCGGTTCTGCTGCAAGTTGCCTTTTCAGTCAGATAAATCAGTGTTAACCATGATTACAGATAGGTGTTCTGTGAAGGATTCATACCCGAGGAGCTGGGACGCGGCATCGGTCTTTTCCCACTCATGGTGTATGTAAGACTCAGTTCTTGATGTCTACCTAAACCAAAGTACAAACCATACATACAATTTGACTGAGCATTCGCAGCTGCCTTATTATGTATCAGATCAGGGACATCTATCTGTGTTTTGACAGTTGCTGCGGGGCTCCCTAACCATGTTTCATGTTTTGGTTGAGCAAAACATCCAAACGCTTCAATGATACGAAATAGCTTATACAGCAGATTCTGACAATAAAACCTCTATTGAACTAGAATATTTACAAGTGGAATTTACCGGCCGTTCAGTCCCGACTCACACTCCCAGCAGGTCCGGCCTTGCGAGGTGAAGGAAAACAAACTGAGGCGCCACCTAGCGAGGATTTTCAAACTACTTGCAACATGTAAGTTTCTTGAGTTATTAGCGTAATAAATATAAACGAACAGATTATATTAAACTAAATAAATAACTATTAAATGCTATTAGTTTAATAAATAAATAAATTGCCACGTAATAATTTGCCAATGTGCTCAACAACCAACAAGCTAAGCTAAAGTAATCGTCAACATGATTGAAATTGCCTAGACTATTTCCGGTAATTATAGATGGCTGCTTTTGCTAAAGAGTAGCCGTAATTGCAATTAATTCATTTTATGAAGCTGAATAACGAATGATCTTGTAACAGCAATTTGTTACAATATCCCCCCACAAATGTACAACACTGTTAGAACTTATTAAGGTATTTTCAATCTTTTATTATACGATATGAAAAATAGATTATAGTAGTTAATATTAAGAATACATATTAAGTTGACGCAGATTAAACTAAAGTGGATACTTCGTGACAGTGATAGCCCGTAGTACAAAGATCTACCAATCAGAAAAGAGCTCGCAGACAAGTTCGAACTAGTTAAATAGTAATTGGGCGCCAACTGTGTTCCCAGTTGTTTTCTTTCATCATTGTTGTGTTCCTAACTGTTGGCGACGTTTCGTTTGGTTCATTTTCTGTCCTAACTTTAACTAAGTACAAACAATTACTCAAGTTTGGTTTAAAAAGGTAATTAAGACTACATTTAGCAAATTTAAGAATCTGATTCAAATCAACATTAATTAATTAGAATAAAAAATCAAATAATATAGGTATATGCTGAAATACACCTTGTTATCACTAGGGCAAAGAGACAACAGGCGCTGAACTGTTCAACATCCTGTTTTAACTTAGCTGGCTTTCTATCATTCAAGCAAGTAGGCTGCAATAAGCTAGCTCACAATGGCAATGGCACAAGCACAGAGAAGTTCTGTCGTCGGGACGGAAAGTGTCGTCGAAGAGACGTGTGGACCCCAACTTCTATCCAAGCTTCAGGTATTACATAACATTATGACAGATTTCATGGTGTCAAGAATATAAGCCCATTAATTACATTGTTGAAGGCGAATGGCATTTCTGCAGCCGATGTCAAGAAACTTGAAGAGGCAGGATTTCACACGGTCGAGTCCATTGCCTACGCCCCGAAGAAAAGCCTGCTGGCCATCAAAGGAATTAGCGAAGCCAAGGCGGACAAAATAATGGCGGAGGCTTCGAAACTGGTTCCCATGGGGTTCACCACCGCAACAGAGTTTCACCAGAAACGTTCAGAAATCATTCAGGTTACCACAGGGTCAAAGGAACTTGACAAACTCCTGGGTGGCGGGATGGAAACGGGAAGCATTACCGAGATATTCGGGGAGTTTCGTACGGGAAAAACGCAGCTGTGCCACACATTGGCTGTCACGTGTCAGGTTTGTATATATTAGCAAAGACGTACCCTCATCAAGTTTAACGTCATCGCAATTCATTGCGACTACAGCTTCCTATCGACATGGGTGGTGGTGAAGGAAAGTGTCTTTACATCGACACGGAGGGCACCTTTAGACCGGAACGCCTGCTCGCAGTCGCTGAACGCTACGGACTCTCGGGACCTGATGTTTTGGACAATGTGGCTTACGCGAGGGCCTACAATTCTGACCATCAGTCGCAGTTGCTGATTCAAGCGTCGGCCATGATGGCGGAGTCGCGCTACGCCCTACTTATCGTAGATTCAGCAACTGCTCTTTACAGGTGCAACTTTCTCTTATTTCTCTTGTATCGTAGTTCACTTATGAGATATTACATAGGACTGACTACTCTGGACGAGGAGAACTATCAGCGAGGCAAATGCACCTGGCCCGCTTCTTGAGAATGCTGTTGCGTTTAGCCGACGAGGTTTTCCTCTCACTCGACATGACGGTTAGAGTGCTAGCTAATTTGATTTTATATTCGTTTATTTAGTTTGGAGTGGCTGTCGTTATTACAAATCAAGTTGTGGCTCAAGTCGACGGAGCCGCAATGTTTTCTGCCGACCCGAAGAAGCCGATTGGAGGGAACATTATTGCCCACGCTTCAACAACAAGGTTTTATCAAAGTTACTTTGACGGCTGTTTTTAATATCTCACCAAGTTGTTGTACATTTTGATTCAGGCTTTATTTGCGTAAAGGACGTGGCGAGACTCGAATCTGCAAAATCTACGATTCTCCGTGCCTGCCCGAAGCTGAGGCCATGTTTGCCATTTTGCCTGATGGAGTGGGAGACGCAAAGGAGTAACCTCCTTCAGCCGGGAGAAAAAAAATAATGAAACTGGAAATTTTTGTTTATTTAGGATTGTATCCCACATATGCGGAAATGAAATGCTGGTTATGATTTCTTTGTAATATTCGTTTATTTGCCTTGCATGGCACTGTCCGAGAATGAAAAATATACAAGATTTTTTTAAACAACTGATTTCCAGGTATCGTGTTAATGTCGGCTCCCATACACCTGTGGGAAAATTATGAGAAGGATATAATATGAGATATTTCTTGATGAGTTCAAGACTTGACAGGGTTACTAGAGGGATCAGTATAAATATTTCATCAATGGTATAGGATAATACATGCATTTACCATCATTTGCATTGGATATAACGGCAGGTATACTTAACTTTAACATAGTTTTACCTAAATAACAGCCTGCACGGATCTGCTTTTTACTGCATTGCCGTAGTTGATAGGTTTTAGATCTTCAGCAATCAGCCGATCACAGATCTTGAAGAACATAGGACTTCGTACACCTTGGGAAAGAAACGGCTAACATTTAACTTGCGTTCAGAGGATACACTGTTTTGTCTTTAGCAGTAATTTAACTCGTTCATGAAAACAGATACGACATATTGTTCGTATCGGACTTTACAAACTAGACGGGGAACCATACATTTATGCACGTCAGACAGTAGATCATCAGATGACAAGTTTACAGCACGCTCATATGGTCCACGTCTCCACCCAAGTACGTAGTAGGTACAAGATCCGATCTTCTGGGCAAAATGTTTCCTTCATCCCTGTAAAATCATCACAAACACAATGATAAGTTAACAAACAGACGTCGTACGAGCTTGGCAGCCATTTGATACAACCGTATTTTGAATATGAATCTTCTTATAACAACTTATACTGATTACTAAAAGATACCAGTTCCTGTCTCATACGTCATAGTTTCAAAGTTAGAAGAAGAGTTTGGTCAGGATAACCACTTCTTATGTTGCTTTTCCTGTGAATGAAAGCTAAAGAACTATTTCACATTTCACCCCGAGCGAGAGCCCCACTTACATCTTCCCTCTTCGCCGGGGTGCGAACAATCATTGGGCGTTCGATATTGGCCAAAACGAATATCGATAAGCATTGTGCGTTTGATATTGAAAAAAACGAATATCGATATTAACCATACAATATATTGTTAAGGTTTCCAATATCAATAGCCTTATCAATATCCAAATGTCTTATCGATACGATATATCGACGTCAAAAAGTATCGATATATCGAACAACCCTGCTATTTGTTGAAACTATTAACATTAACAACACTCTAGGTTTAAGATAATTTAAATTTTTTAATAAGTTGTGCTGAGGGTGTCAAAAATACGTTAAAGGTGGAAGCACCGGGGGGATGGTGTTAAACAGTAAGCTCCGCCTTCAAAAATTTTCATTGGTCAGTTCGGTAAATGTGTCGGATATTTACTGTAATTACTAAATCCAATTTGAATGTAACATTTAATAATTAGAAAAACCAACCTGTATATTTGACAAGAGACGCACGACTTATCTTTTTTTTCACAAATAACGAGAGTAGAAGGGTATACAGACAAAACAGGAACTTGTTTCTGTTCTTTTCAGTCATATTCGGCAAGACCTGGGAGACAAAACCACGACACTTACTCTTGTTTCAGTTTACATACAGTTCGATTAGAGTCGAGGCAATTTTTTTTTCAATAAACTGTGTTCCCAATTGCACGTGCCGGGGGACAGAGGAGGGCAGTAAACTATACGCTCTTATCGGCTATATTGTCGCTGCTGTTGTGCTCCCTCTCCTCGTGCACCTGCGGTAGTTCCCTGATCCTCTGCAGCTGGATCTGCCGGTGAGGACTTCTATTCCCATTGTGGCTGCTGCTGAACTGTTTGAACAAGGACCACTTTCTGGATTTCTTCTCCGCGGAACCTGACGAGTTCTGCTGGTTTAGGTTATTCTCGTATTCACTCAGCATGAGAAAGTTTTCCACCTGCAATCGAGGCAAATAATAATCGGTCGCCATCGAACCAGTCATCTGTAATCGAATATAATTATTGACGGGGGAGGAATTACGTACTTTATCACAGGACGTAATGCAGTCAGCAGCATATTCGAGTTCTTCCAGCAGGTGATCGGGGATATCCATATCGGCGATACCTTCTTCGGAAATGCAAGTCAGTTCGGCAGCTGCTGCGCAGGGTAGCTCCCCGAGTTCAGCCAACACGAGAGATGTCTGCTGCAGTAGAGCCAGCGGGGGGAGGCCTAGATTCTCATCCGCCAGTGAATCCTTCCGGATGCGGCCCTATTTCAACAGAAGACATCGATATACATTACCGTAGCGATTATATACTGGGCAGGATCATTATAGTACTAGATTCGTGGATAGCAAGAGTATTAGTATTGCTATTTGGCAATTAGTTACTTTGCAGGACGGTGGACAGACATCTTCATCCACCTGGAGATCGGCTTCAACTTCGCTAGGCATTCCGGGGTCGCTATTAGGAGCTCCTCCGCCAGGAGTACGCGGACGGCTTCCGGTTTCCGCAGCCGAGTTACACTTGCGACGGTGCCGCCTGTGTTTACGTGAGTGCGACCGCGACAGAAAGTACTTGCGGAGGTCGATGAGAAACAAGAGAAGACTGCCGAGGACCACCAAAGATCCGCTCAGGTAGAACGATGATTCTTCGCCGTAAGTGCTCGTTAAGTACCCTTTGAAAAACGAATGGAATCTTCGTAAGAATTCAACTGTAATGTGATTAGATTAAAGTCATTAGATTCAAGAATACTTTGACTATCTTCAGTACAGTGGCCGAATATAGATATGGGCTATTTTACCTGCCAGAGGAACTCCACAAGCAATAGGAATGGCCTGGACCGCTTGAACGAAGCCCCAGGCTCTGGCAAAGTTCCTCGCCCGCACCTTCTGGTAGACGAACATCTTCAAGGTGTATTGGTAGCTACCCAGTCCGATACCGTAGACCCAGGCGAACAGGCCGCTACCCACGCTGGGCACCGAGACAGCAGCTTGACACAGCAGGGCCAGTCCGGTCAGCAATCCCGCTGCCTGTAAATCAAATCACCGGTATCGAGAAGATCAAGTTATGATTGGTATGAATCATTAAAACAAAACGACGCGCTCGCTTCAGACTTTAACATTTAAATATCAACAAAACTATCTGTTCTAATTGCCTGAAACTTTTATCATTAGATTCTAGTACACAAGGTGATATTTCAGGTAAATCTACAGCGTTACTCAGATATAACTTTGAAACCTTGAAGCCGTCGTCTTATGCAATGCCCTTTTTCTATGCGCTGGATACCTGGCAGAGATACTGGCGAGCGATTTTGCACTCGGCGGGTTCGCGGACGATTAGCAGACCGACTAGAATGCAGCCAAGGGACCAAGCGAGGCCCATGTAGACCTGCAACCAAACCGTGGTTTCCCGGGCGGCGCTATCCTTCCCAGCGTCGTAAGACTGTGAAATTACAAAGGAGTTGACATACTGTCATTCATACAAATCATAGTTGATTTGATTGCCAGTAGTAGAATTAAGTTTAATTAGTAACCTATTCATTATTTTAGTATTACTATATAAAACAGTAGCTTGCTAAACTTCTGGTTATCAGAAGTCATTCAAGTTAATTCAATACGTTATCAACAGATTCGATTATTCACTGTACTATTAACAAATTATGACGGTAAATATCAATATAAGCTAATGAATAATAACCTTGACTGCATCAGCGTTTCCTAATACCATAAATAATTCTCAAAATCAGTTAAACTACGGAAAAGAAATCCCACTTTCCAATTCGTTCACCTACGAGCGATGGATTCAAGAGAGTCCATTAGATGATCGTTTTCGACCCGGTGAAAGAATAGCCCCGCGTTTGTCTATTACTCTTTCTCTGTATAATCTAGCAAAGGAACCTATGGTTACAGCTAATAACTAGCGACGCGCTGTAAACAACGTTATGAATGTCACGACGCGCCTCTTCGTTTAAAAAGAAGGACGATTCCTATTAGCGGCCTTAACGATTTACGCAACTCGCCCCGCCCCTTCTATTCTTCGCTACGTGCATATCAAGTAGATTGGTCAGTCATTTTGGACCTTCTTACGAGTGCTTTGACCTTTCGTGGGTCGTTTGACCTTTTCCAAGTTCTCAGTTGTTGTTCGATTCGATTAGTATCGAACAATTGAGATATTCCCTTAGATTCTAGTTAGTAATTGAATTCGATTGGATGTTGAGTTTCCGGAGATTGCCGGAATCGTTACCACGTAGACGACGGGCGTATAGAGTCCAGCTGAAGTGAACGCCGTCGAGAGCAGGATGATCTGGATGGTCCTCGATTTGAGCGAACCAAAGTCGAAAAACGGTGGACGGTCCTCTGGTTTCCGATTCTTCTCCTTCACCTGAAAAGTTTCACATTCTTCATTCAGTTCAAAACTTAATAAATTATTAAAAAAATAAAGATGTTAGACAGACTGGATAAGTACCTTAATGACTGTTAACTTTCAATCAACTTGTTAATTAAGGTTCATAATTAATGAGGGAATCGAATCTAACCATATATAGAGATGAGAATAGACGACGATATAGATGGTAGACAGACTGGATAACAAGCAGGAGGAATAAATAGCATTCCTATGGAAATTGACCTTTTTTCTCTGGTTCTTGAGGTGGAGAATGGCTCTGCGCTGCGGATGGTAGAGGGAGGCTGATCGATAACACGAACCGAGGAGAAACGTAAGCAGCACCAGTCCCGTCACGGCCTGCAGTCCTAATCGCCATCCGATGGTCCTGTAAAGAACAACCAGCACCGTCAGTTTTTGGCCAATTTATCGCTCCATTCCCGGTCTCCTTCAGTGACCCCGACACAGACTGTAAGAAGCCGTTTCGACTACATCAGCCCATCGGCAAACGGCCAGTTTCTTCTTATCTCTCTTTTGTCACCCACCGGAAGCTTCTGTCTCTACAATATGTGAAAGTCACTAGCCAAGTAGACAGTTACGTAGACAGATAGATAGATAAATAGGTAGATAAAAAGATAGATAGATAGAAAGACAGATAGATAGATAGATAGATAGATAGATAGATAGATAGATATATAAATAGATAAATAGATCGATAGATAGATAGACAGACAGACAGACAGACAGATAGATAGTTAGATAGACAGACAGCAGACAGATAGATCGATAGATAGACAGACAGACAGACAGATAGATAGATAGCTAGTTAGTTAGATATATAAATAGATAGGTAAAGACAGTTAAGCCAGACAGATAGGTAGTTAAGAGCCAGTGAGATAGTTAGTTCGCTAGCTAATTAGTTAATTAGTATGTAAATAAGATAGTTAGCTAATTTATTAGCTAATAGGTAGTTGGTTTAATTAGCTAGGTAGGATAAATTAACTAAATAGCTAGCGAGATAGTCAAACTACTTTCTGCTCTCTGTAACAACAGATACATTCCAACTATAATTACCCGACAGACAGTCTTAATCATGATCACTGTCCACACAGTACACTATAATTACATCATAAAACTAATGGTAAGTCAAACAAATTAATATTATATTATCCCTATCAAATAACAATATATTTCTACTATTACTATGTATTAAATCATAATAATATTATCGGTTTCGCGGTGGGTTAATTATGCCTCTTAAATAATTCATTTTTCTATTTTATGTTTGAGAGTTCAGTGAAGCGGCAATTTGAATATCCATCAAACCGGATTACGATCCCGTCAGGAAAGTAGTTGCCAATGCGGTCCGTATATACCCGAGTATTGAGTAGAGGATTACGGCCATGACAGCCAGTCCCAGTCCGGAAGCTGCGAGCAGAGCGATTTCCACGGCCTCACGTCGTCGTTTGAAGTACTGGCCCACCATCAACGTCGCCGTGTCGCGTGTCAGTCCCGCTCCCAATCCTTAAAACATAAACAGGTATACTTTTATGCTCCTCTGGTTATTAGTTATTTGTAACTTGTAAGCATTACTAGTTTTTTTGACATGGTGTTGTTTTCTGAATATGTTATGATACTGATATTAAAATGTTGAGATACAGAGATAGATGGATAGATTATAGATGGGTAGGTGGATAGACAGATGGATGTATAGATAGACAGATGGACGGACAGATAGGTAGATAGAAAGACCGATAGATTTTTGTATAGATGGATAGATGTATAGATGAGCAGGTGGATGGATAGATGGATGTATAGATAGATAGACAGATGGACGGACAGATAGGTAGATAGAAAGACCGATAGATTTGGATAAATTGGTACGTGTATAGATGAGCAGGTGGATGGACAGATGGATGTCTAGATAGATAGAGAGGACAGATAGGTAGATGGAAAGATCGATAGATTTGGATAGATGGGTTGATAGACGGGTAGATAGTTTGTCTGATGGTTACATGGATACATGGGTATATAGATAGACAGACAGACAGACAGACAGACAGATAGATAGATAGATAGAATCATTATACTATTTTATGAAGAATATTTGATATTGTCCGTAAACGTTAATTTATTCATAGAAAAAAATACTGTAACATTAGGAGGCAAGCAGGGTTGTGCGATATTTGAAATCTGACTTATCGATATTTCGATACGATATATCGAATCAAGATTTAAAATATCATATCGGTAAAAATATCGATATCCTAATTTTAAAATATCGACGAACCGATACGATATATCATTTCTCAATAAAAAATATCGATATTATATCGATATATTTATCGATATTTTGTATCGATATTTTTCCGATTTTTTGTGATTTCAACAACAAGTGGCAATAGATGCCTTACGAGATGTATCGTGATGGTTGTTAGGCATGGAATCTTTC
>JAIQCU010000998.1:0-27500 GCA_022114935.1 Leptestheria dahalacensis | reverse complement strand
TTAATACTACTGGATACTGTATAGCGCATCGCATTGTACTAGGCATGATTCACGTCCTATTTCATACTTAATCCTATAAAAATGCCATTAACGCTGGTTTCAGCTCCAAATATGACGACTGGCGCTGGAAGCTCGCCTCCCTGCTAGGGTCGGTCCCTTTCCCCCAGGTGGCGTTAGCTGACGAGGCGTTCCTACGGTATTTGAACTACTTGAAATGATTCTTACGTAAGTGAAAGGTTGTTTCTATCTTACTAATAGAAAGATGCTCCCTGTCATCAAGGCAATAGGAACGGATCCCTGCTGCGAGGTTCACAGATGCATCATAGACAGCCGTTATAACAACAATCGCAGTTGGTTTCACCTAATCAGTCCCGTTAGTTCATCCTGCCCTGACGATGGCACACTCTGGGCTTCAGTGGTAAAGACTATTTACTATTATGCGAATTACAACTAGTTTGAGAACACTCGTTTTTGTAGTTAGAAACGCTGATCAACTGCTGCTGCCGGCGGAAAAAGTTTGCAGAATCCCTGACAAACTACTTCCAACCTATTCAGATCTTAGCACTAAGAAACTACCGTGCAGCCCAGGACACGTTATGCATGATGCTGCAGTGGGATCTGCTTAGTCGGACCAGCCAAGAATCCTGCAGGGATTCCTTTTACTGGCTTGCTATCAGAGCTTTACAGAGCACAGAGACTGGAAACGTACTCTACCAAGAGTTACTTGAGAAACAGATGCATCTGAAAGAATTGGTACATAACTAGTTGAGAACCCATGATTCCTGGAACATCTGAATCCTAGGATCAGTAGACTGAGCATTTTGTTGATTCTGCAGCAAAAGGAAGGTGGTCCTAAGACGCTTAATCTTCCCAGCAATACTACGGACGAGGACTTAGCCAAGTTATTCAGCAGTGGATCCTTAGGAAGTCTGGAGTGTTTGAACCTGGCCTTTACGCGGGTTACCAGTGCCTGCGCTCAGTACCTTATTCAGTTACCTTCTCTGAGAAGTTTGAACCTGTGGTCAACGCAGGTATTTTTTGCTAAAGCATGTATCATTATCTAAGTAGAGTATGTTAACAACTGTTTTGGTTTGTACAGTTTGGAGACGAGGGTTTACAATTGGTTTCCGAGCATTTGAACAAGCTTGAGGTACTCAATCTATGCGAAACTCCAGTCACTGACGACGGGCTAGCTTCAGTTTTCAGTAAGTATAGGGTTCAGTTCCGTCGTTCGTTCAGTTCCGTGTTTGCTTTAACAGCAGCAGCAAATTTATCTGATTTAACATAATCACTTAATATAAGTATTTTAATACGTATACATCTAATCTAATCTAATCTGTTCGACAGTTAGAGAGAGAAAGAGAGATAGGTAGATAGACAGATAGGTAGACAGACAGACAGACAGACAGACAGATAGACAGACAGATAGATAGATAGATAGACAGACAGACAGACAGACAGATAGACAGATGGAAAGACAGACAGATAGATAGATAGACAGACAGACAGACAGACAGATAGACAGATGGAAAGACAGACAGATAGATAGATAGACAGACAGACAGACAGACAGATAGATAGACTGATAGATAGATAGATAGATAGATTGATAGATAGATAGATAGACAGACAGATAGACAGACAGACAGAGAGACAGACAGACAGATAAACAGGTAAATAGACAGATAGATAATCAATAGTAATATAATCAATGTCAAAATACATCAAAATACATAAACTAATTCTTATACCTTACACGTTTTTTTGTTCACCCAGATTTGAAGCAGCTGAAAGTGTTAAACTTGAACAGTACCAAAGTTTCGCTATCCGCCTTCGAAGAACTAAAAGAAAAACTACCCGGTTTGGAAGAAGTTGACCTAAAATACATCGCCGTATGGTAATGAGGTCCTGCGGCACGGCGATTTCCAAAGTACCAAATTTATTTATACGTAATGTTTCACGGGTTTTAAGGCTAAATTACCAACAAGTATTTATGGGATGTGTATGAAATACACAAGACAGGATTAATCGAAAAATTTCTACAACGTATAACCACAGACACTAGGTGTTCAATAATACTGGAACAACTCGATAGTTTAAGTATTCAATAAGACCACTGAACTGAAACAGTTGGTCATGTCACAGTATACCCAATATTAATAAACCAGGTTGCTAGAACTTCTGATTCAGTATATGAAGTTGTGGTATTATCATGTTATTACCGGATCAAGTAAGATTTCAGTGAATCATCATCATGACATCAGTGGTTGTGTATAAATGCTGTATTGAACCACCATTGCAGATACGAGCAGAAAGCATTTCTTCAGATCAAAGTACATCCCTTTCTGCTATAATCGTAATACTCGTCAATGGCACGAGAGACCTTAACCTTCAGATGCGGATCCTCAATCAGAGTGGAGATCTTCTTCAGCTCAGCCGTGTGTTTCAATGGACAGAATGCATCTTCGACGCTCTTTCTCCACGAATCGAAAGCTTCTTGAAAGTTGGTGCTCAACTGTTGAAAGTCAATGTTACTACCCCCGTACCGTTCGAAAAGACATCCACTTCCTTCATCGCCACCTCGTGATTCCGCGTTATAATCAAAGGCTGCCTTCAGCAACGTCAAAAACGAGCCGGTTCCCTGTGAAGTATGAAAACCTGCCGTTGCTTTGCTCATCTTCTCGTAGGCTTTTTCAGATACGGTGACAAGTAACGCTCCTCCTAGTTCAATGTCAGACACGTAGTGGGTACCGTGGCTCTCGAAAAACTCCTTCCAGTAAGCTGCAGGGTTTAAACTGCTGTTGGCGCTTCTTACAGTCTCCCTTAACTGTCTATGAACTTCTGGGTGCAAGGAGCTTGGCTGGCTGCTATCCATCTGAACTTTGTAGAGGGTCTTCTGATACAAGAACGCGCTGCTTTTGGAGGTCGCTGACTCGGTTATCATGTACCCTGCACTTGCATTGAACCCGGGCGAGATTTTTGGCAAACAGTTTTCCAATCCAATGGATAGATTTAGATTGTTCAGTTGATTGGAGACAAACCGCTCTTTGGAAATTTTACGCTCCTCCTGGAGTTCCGCATTGTCCGCTGTGAAACCTGTGAAGTTTTCAGGTAGATAGCAGCCTATTGAAGAAATTTTCAACGGTTTCTGCTGGACTACAAGGCTTCCAGCTTTACGGTTGGGAATGACGACGTAACCGACACCGAGGCGCAGTTCGTTTGGTTCGAACGTGGGTACATGTAAATCTAGAACTTCCTTTAGGATACTGACTCTAGTTTCCGATCTATGACACTGTAAACTGCGCATCAATCGCATGTGCTCCTCCCTTTTACCAGGGATCTCGTCTCGATACTTGTAATTGTAGCTGTAGAAAAACGCTATTAAGGCGTTTAGTTCGCGTGTAAGGTCAGGCGTTTTGAATTTTCTGGAATGCTTTTTCAAACGATCGACAATGGTTTCCTTTTGAGTGGTTTCAAATGCTACTGCTGAAGGTGGACTGGGAGCAACCGGTCCTGAATGGTACGTTACCTTTGAAGATAGCTCCAAAGTCGAAATTCTTCCAGATTCGCTCATGGAGGAACGAAGACGTTCCATGTCTTTCTGAAATGCTTCTTGATCTTCAACATACATTGTAACCGGTCGTTCTACCTGTATAATACTGGCGAGCTTTTCAAAATGTAAGGAAACTCTTTCTCGGATAACTTCAATCAGGATAATTTTACTCAATTCATCGCCGTAGCGACTGCTGCAGCTAAGCAGAGCCTCCAGCACGGAAGTAAAACAGAACCTGCCGCTAGGAAGCATCAAGTACTTCTTATTCAACAGCTCCGAGGTACTGATAACTTCAAAATCGATACCAACGAAGATCTCGTAAAGACCCAGGTGCAAAGACGTAAAATAAAGGATGCTGTCGATCTGTTCGAGAAAATTCCCTGTCTCGCAGGTTACAGGGCTGGAAGACGTTAGAGCCAAGACAACGTTTTCGTGCTGGGAGTCGATTCCGTGACGTAACTCTTCCTTGAGATCAGTAAGCAAGCGTGAACAGTTTGAGTTTTCAGTTGTCAGGGTATCATAATCACTAATGTCCACGACCACGAGGATGAAGTTGGGATACAACGTGTTGAATGTGATCTGCAGGTACTGGTCAACAGCTGCGATGTATGGAATGTTGTCATGGACAACTTCTTGCGTGTTTATAACTTGAACCTAGAAGGTATGGAAAACACCGTTTCTTCATGCAATGAGCTAACTTACTCTAATCGGATCTAGGAGGACGTGCAAAGATGCACTGGAAGATAGAACTATAGTAGTATGTAATAATGACCAACTAGTGTAACTTGGAAGAAGACTAGCTTGTACTAGCATTCAAGTCAATCAAAATACTAACCGGACAGCTTTCGTTAAGATCTTCAGGTTTTTAGTTTACCTTCAGGTTACTGATGCCGAATACATCAGGGTCGACTTGAGCAACGTAAGAAATAGCAGACGACGGATGATCATCGGTAAAAATCGTCTGATTGAACAGCTTATCCAGTGCGGCAGATTTCCCGGATCCAGGGCTGCTCCCAAAGGCAACAACGCTGAACGTAGTGGGAGACCTGCCCAATTTGAAAGAGAGCCATGCCGAAGACGCATTTGGGTTGTTAAAGTGCTCGTCGCGGAAATCACGGAAGCACTCCGGCACCTGCAAAGTTTGAAGCAAACTTGCTGTATACCGATATACATATGTGTTATTCGTTAATCGTTATATATTGCAGCCCATGTATGCCTTAAGCCTGCTAGGCTAAAACATACATCTATATAGCATTGTCCTACTAACTCCATATTGTACATTACGTAACAGATAATATGTATATGGATGTAACGTTATTATTAGCCCGTTACGAGTCTTAAACCACCAGATGCAGCACATACGACCTATGTATACCGCCAGTCCAAAATATGCAAAATAAGTAATCAGGTACATCTGCATCTACAACTATAGGTACAGGACGTTTGGAAACAAGATTTGCATCGAGCCTAATGCCTAAAAAAAAGACGGCGTCAGAAAGTCTTATATTTGATGAAAATGCAAATACGAAACTATGCTTAGGTGGTGTTGAAAATAGACCTTTAAGTGCTGCAGGTGCGCAACATCTGACTTGGCCATGTCGTAGCACAGACAGCGGCAAGTGCAATGTGATTACAGGGTAAAGGCACAATGATTTAAGTGCTGTTACAGAAGAACGCTTTCTCGTTAGTACTTGCAAATAACAAACGTTGCGTTGTGAAAACGTTGAAGTCGGGCTGCACGTGCAAGTTGCAAGTACTATAGCCCATAGCTATGTTTGCCTTGGAAGATAAGCGAACATATAGACGTCCTCTAGCGTTGACACTACAATCTAGTTTCCAAATGACCCTTTCATGGTTTTAGAATGACCACTTTCAATGAGTCATTTCAATTCAGAAAGTTTAATTAATACTAATAGTATTATTGTGCCCAGGCTGGAAATAGAGCATACAGGAGTAAGAAGATCCTGTCGTGATTATCTAACTTTCCTGATTAAACTCTTGATGAAAATACAATCTCGCTCTTAACCCACAGCAAGTTCCTACACGTAATCGCCTGCACGTCTAATCGTTATTGTGAAACGGTATTGTGGAACGTGAACCATCGAAACTGGAATTCTCCTGAATATGAGATGATTGACCTTTAAGCAGTAATACATTTACTCCCCTTTGTGTTAGGTATTGCTATATAAGGTGGTTGTCATGCCAGTGCTTCGAGGTACCTGCCCTCGAGTCGACTAGTAAACTTGTCAGCGATTTTTGCAATGTTCCAAGCGGCAATATTGATTGTTGCATGCTTTACAGTCCTGAACTGCGAGGTCGTAGAGCTGGAGAGATGCAAGAACGGACTTTGTAAATTCCGTGGGTAAGCTATGTAATCTAAGTTGTTTAATAAGTACTGAACAGTGTCTATCTATCTATCCTGTTATATCTATCTATCTATATATATATATCTATCTATCTATCTATCTATCTATCTATCTATCTATCTATCTATCTATCTATCTATCTATCTATCTATCGATCTGTCTATCTATCTATCTATCTATCTATCTATCTATCTATCTATCTATCTATCTATCTATCTATCTATCTATCTATCCACTATCTATCTATCTATCCACTATCTATCTATCTATCTATCTATCTACCTTTCTATCTATCCGTCTACCTGTCTATCTGTCTATCTGTCTATCCATCTATCCGTCTATCCATCTATTCTATCTATCTATTTGTCTATCTATCTATATCTATCTATATCTATTTGTCTATCTATCTATAGCTATCTATATCTATCTATATCTATCTATATCTATCTATATCTATCTATATCTATATATATCTATCTATATCTATCTATCTATCTAATGTCCATTATTAATTGTAATGGTTGCTATTTTGATTTATTTTTGCAGGAAGGATGGATTGCACCAATACGAAGAAAGCCAGCCTGAGCAAGAACTTCTAAATGAAGTGGGCCCTTTCGGTATTTAGTACTGATAGGTACGTTGAAAAACAGCATAAGATATTTAATGCCGTTTTCATTTCCAGGCCTCTCGATCAACTTAAACATAGAGGCAATTCTGCAGCCTTCAGTCGTCATGGTGGAATCTGACCAGGGTGGATTAGCAATGGAAAAGGAAGATCCCTCAACAGCGCCAGTCATCGAAAAGGCTGTAGCTACTTGCTTGGCCCCGCAAATTGGTATATCGTCGTTGACACCTTGCCCGGGACGATTCCGCCGTCATATTTACTTAGAAGTAGATCCATCTTCAATGGACGGGTTAGTTTTCCTTACTGTCTGTCTTTTTATCTACCCATCCATCTATCTATCTATCTATCTATCATCTATCAATCTGTCTAGGAGCAATTCTCCTTAGAAGGGAGCAAGGAGAGTCTCCTTGTCCTTGGATAGATAGATGGATTCTAGATAGGATAGTACAAACCTAGTTTCTGTTATCATCAAGCTTAAGATACAGAATGTTATATTAAGTTTGATACCTGTTAAATTATACGGTTTATTACTGTTGCAGAGACTTGGACGATTCACAGACAACATATGCCGCGTTTCCCTGGGTGTTTTTCCCATTCCTGTTCTATACAGGCCACGATCAGTATCAAAGACCAGCAGAGCCCGTTACCTCTACAATCACAGTGTCTTGCATTCCATCAAAGCTAACGGAGCTGCCACTCTGCCCCTCGGCCAATGCACGCTGTCAAACGAGTCTCGATTGCAGGGCTCCAACACCCATCTGCAATACAAGTAATGGACAATGCGAACCTTGCACCTCTGATTTCCATTGCAATGGACAAAACCCGGTTTGCATGACGACTTCAGGTCAGTGCGTTCAATGCATTGATGACAGTACCTGCATCGGTTCGACCCCTATCTGCAACAGGAAGATTGGTAAGTGCGAAGGGTGCTTACACGATAATCAATGCAAGACGAAGGACCCTGCTAAACCGATATGTGCAGCTACGACAGGCCAATGTGTACCCTGCACCTCCGACCCCCATTGCAGTGGAGCAGCACCGGTATGTGATTTGAAAACCAACACATGCATCCGATGCTCTTCGGACTCGCAATGTTTGGTAAAAGACGGTACTAAACCGGTATGCGCGACAAATGGGGAATGTGTGGCGTGCACTTTGGACGCTCATTGTCAGTCTTCATCTCCCATATGCAATCAAACATCTAACATGTGCGAAAGATGTTCAACTGACGCGCAATGCCTCTCAAGCAACTACTCCTTTCCGTTTTGCAAAATAGATAATGGAAGCTGCGTAGAATGTGTTTCTGATAAGAACTGCTCAGGTGCTAAACCTGTTTGCGACCTAGAAACCAACCGTTGCGGACCTTGTCTTTCGGGTGGTTGCCTCGTGAGGAACGGCGCTGCACCTATCTTGGTTCTTGCGGCCGGCAGATCTGCAGCAGCAGCGTGCACATCTGATAACGATTGTACGTCACGTCTTCCAATATGCAATTTAGCATCTAAAGTGTGTGAGCGATGCTCTACCGACGCGCAATGCCTTTCAAACAACTACTCTCTACCATTTTGCTATACAGACAAAGGTTATTGCGTAGAATGTATTTCTGATAACAACTGCTCAAGTTCTAAACCAATCTGCGACCTGGGAGCCAACCATTGCAGATCTTGTACTTCAGATAACTGCTCAGTAACCATCAGTACTACTGCTCCTGCGTTGTTGCTGCTCCCAAGCAACTCTGGAATCTGCGCATCAGACAACGACTGCACTCCCCTGGCTCCTATCTGTAGCTTGACTTCTAAACTCTGTGAGAGATGTTCTACTGACGCACAGTGCTTGTCAGCGAATGCTACCATGCCAAAATGCCATCAGGAAACTGGCCACTGCGTTCAGTGCATTGCTCACGGCGACTGTCAAGAATCAAAGCCCATTTGCGTCCTCAGCAGCAACTCCTGTGAAGCATGCACTACCGACAATGATTGTTTGCAAAAGGATAGCACATCCCCTGTCTGCATGACGTCGACAGGTACCTGCGTTGGATGCGTTTCCGATCTGAACTGCACTTCACCTATTCCCTTCTGCAACAACACAACTAGTAAATGTGAAGGGTGCCTGCATGATAGTCAGTGTAAGATGAAGGATCCTGTCAAACCAGTTTGTATAACGACGACGAGCCAGTGTGTATCTTGTAACTCAGATTCCCATTGCACTGGATCCTCACCTATCTGCGATTTGAAGACCAACAACTGCATCCAGTGCTCTTCGGACTTGCAGTGCTTGACCAAAGACAATACCAAATCGGTGTGCCAGCCATCCAGTGGTGAGTGCGTAGCCTGTACTTCGAGCGCTCATTGCAGCTCTTCTACCCCAATCTGCAACCCATCAACCAGCTTCTGCGAAAAATGTTCTTCAGATGCGCAGTGCATGTCAAGGGATGCCACCTTACCAAAATGCCATCAAGCAACTGGTCAGTGCCTTCAATGCATCGCTCAGGGTGACTGTCAGGGAGCAAAGCCCATTTGCAACCTCAACAGCAACTCCTGCGAAGCATGTGCGACTGATAATGATTGCTTGCAAAAGGACAGTTCTGCCCCTTTCTGCATGACGTCGACAGGTACCTGCGTTGGATGCGTTTCGGACATGAACTGCACTTCATCTGCTCCCTTCTGCAACAGTACGACTGGTGTTTGTCAAGGATGTTCTACGGATGCACATTGTACATTGCATGCTGCCCTACTACCCTTTTGCAACGACATTAACGGCAAGTGTGTTGAATGCGTCGGGGACATATCCTGCCACGGCTCCAAGCCTTTCTGTGACGTAGAAACCAGACACTGCAAGGGATGTACCAACAATGATGAATGTTCCGGAAAGAATATTTCAGCTCCTGTATGCAAGCAAATTACAGGCGAATGCGTACGCTGCCTTACCGACTCAAACTGCCCGTCAGAAGCACCTTTTTGTAATCTGACATCCAACTCTTGCGAAGGGTGTTCACTGCATGCACAGTGCTTGTCCAAAAACAGCAACCTTCCATTCTGCCAGCCTACTACGGGAAAATGCGTGGCATGCAACTTTCATTCCCACTGCAACGCGTCCAGTCCAATCTGTGACCAGAACACCAACATGTGCAGCAAATGCTCTACCAATCTGGAATGTTCCGATAAAAATCCATTGTTGCCTGCCTGTAAGGTAGCAACTGGCCAGTGTGTGGCTTGTACACAGGACGCTGACTGCAAGACACCAAACCCGATCTGCAATAAGGCAACTAACGTCTGTCGTAAATGTTTCACGGATGTGCAGTGCATGCTGAAGAATAGCAGCCTGCCAGCGTGCAAGAAAGCGACTGGTGACTGCGTTGCTTGTACTTTAGATACCGATTGCTGGGGTACTGAACCCATCTGTAACGTGCAGATCAACGACTGTACTAAATGCACTTCAAACTTGGAATGCTCGGCAAAAGACAGCGCCCTGCCAATTTGCAAGATAGCGACTGGTGAATGCGTGGCATGTAACTCAGATACGGACTGCCCTTTAACCGCACCTATCTGCGATCAAGACTCGAATCAATGCGGAAGATGTTTAACCGATGCGCAATGCTCGGCTAGAAATTCCTCTTTCCCCTTGTGCTGGACTTGGAATGGAGCGTGCATTGCCTGCTTGTCAGACTTTGACTGCGACTGAGCAGCCACCAAACTTCGATGACTTGCATTACAAAGGACTGCTATACTTCTCCTTCAAAGTTTACGTTCTTAAAGTCCCAAGTTGTATTCCATGTCTAATCCCCCCGTTTTGTTACAGGTTTTCATATACTCCAGCAGAAATACACTGTAAACCAAGAAAGTCATTTCTAATTCCTGTTTTACAGTAGCTACCCTTGAAGGTTAATAACTTAACCACAGTTTACGTAACTATATCCATGCTCTTATAGTACAAATCCTTTGAGCCAAGCTGCGGACAAGCTGAAGGTTGAAATGCACGACTGGCTACACTTTTAGGTAAAATTATTTTTGCCCTGACATTTATTTTGAACACAAAGACAAATGATTATAAAGCAAGTAATACAAGAATGAACCGATCCCTGAAATGAAATGAAAAAACAAGCAATTTAAACTATACATGAGATTACACGCCATCTGCCGGTCGCATCGAGAACTACGAAGCCAAATACACGGGGCTAAGCCGTCTTATTTACAACTGGCACTTGGAGACCCAGCACATGTGATACAGAAATACAGAGGTCTGCTAGCGAAAAGCATTTCTCCGTATCACCCCTGCAGTTAAAGTAATAAGTAATTGCCTTTGTCAGGTATCTAGTTTCATAACCGCTGTTAATAGGATTAATAAACTCAAGCTGGGGTAGATTACGTAGTATATTAACCGACTTGTGTACGAATTTACTAAGGACGGAGGATGCAAATGTATAATATATTTTTTTTTTACTGCGATGGTCTTTCTTCGTGAACGTTTATTTTGACCTTGGGGCAAAAGGGGTCGAAAATAAGTTCAAACGGCGAGGTCAGGTGGCCTGACTTTTGTTAAACCAATGGCAGCACGGTTGCCCCATTGTTGCTTGACCACAAGGTACAAGGTTAATGTTGGTGCACTAGAACGAAAGCTCGAGACTTAACTTGGTCTTCAAGTTTTAACATATGAATTAGTAATTATAACAAATTCTTTCTGCTTTTCAGATACTGAAGATGACATTGATAGCATGTCATTGCCTCAATGTGAAGATCAATATTAAAGGTGATTTCGGCTCAGGAAAAGTATTACAAGCAAGCGGGTTAACAGGTGCGGAGAAGATAGATGGATTCTTTCACAAGGTAATTTTGCGGAAACTCGGGATGGTTCAGTGTTTCTAACTTGTTAGTTTGGTTTGCGTAGGGCCCTGTTGAAGTCCAGCTCGACGTCTTGGGTTACTCGGTCCAGCACAAGTATCTCATCCAGTCCAGACCCGTCGCCAACTGGAATGTCTTCCATTGCTATGGATGTAAGATGGACACGCACGCCGTTTCTAATTCAACGTTGGGTCCGCTCCTCGCCAACAAAAGCCTACTGGTAACTTGACAAACAGTGAAACTTTGATCGGCTTCTAATAACATTTCATTTACTGTAGGCGAGCCCCGTCGAAATTTCCCGCCTGCAGAATAGCCCGCAGTTTTCTCCCGTCTACAAGATAATGTTAAAACACAACGGAATGACAACCCGAGTTAGACATCCGAGCTCTCTAGTCCCTGCGGGTACCTCAATTTTATAACTACTTAGACGCGATGCTGAAAAGAACTTTGTTGAAAGGTAACGATCCCGCTCTGAACTCACTCATGACGACGGTACATCAAGAAGCGACAGAATATTTAAAAGACGAGGAAGAAAAGATGGAGGCGAGAATCCTGCGGTACACGGAGGAACAGCAGAGCGCGTTCCTCGCCCTTCAGAATCGCGTAAAGGAGGACCGTCACGCGCTCCTCGCGTAATTGCGATAAACCTTAACCTGTTGTACATTTAATGACGGCCAGAATATTTACCATTTTGTTTAGCATTTTGACGCTGAAAAGCTCCGAAAACTTGGCGGAACAGATGCACGGGCTATCCCTGACCGCTTCGCCCTCCAAGGGTCTTACGCTCCGCTCCTGTGCTTCTGTTCCAGTATGGACGAATATCTATTTTAATAACATGCAAATAGTTTGATAATTACTAATTTTAAGTAAATTTTGATTATTATTATGTAAAAAATATTATTACAAAATAATTTAGAATTATTACAAATATAAAAATTCATGTTTGCTTACTTTTGCCTTTCGTGTAGGCCTACAAAACCAAAGCTGCAGAGGAAGATTTATTCGATTTTGAGATCGACGGACCTGCGTCAGGTTCGGACGACCCATTCGCCTCAGCAGATGAGGACCACGAGTACAAAGGTAACTAAACTAGATCATCCTAGGCTAATGTACGTACAAATGTAGTTACAGTAAATACCAATATTATATAAACTATACCGCTTATAAGATAATCTATGTTGTAAATTTAATTATAACATGAACATTACTATTAACGCTCATATATAGTAATTTGAACCATTTATTTTTTTTATAACACATTGATTATTTGAAGTGCGCGTGTATTGACCCATGCGTAAACGGTTAGCCACGATCGACACATTGATTATTTACGCAGTAATTATTCACACCGTCTTTCTTTACATGCTTAATGTTGCTGTAGAATTGCCAGTACGAATTTCAACGCGTTAGTTGTAAGTTTTGCTGATGTAATATAGTTATTGTACAGTACTTGAATGTCATATAATTAGTATGGAATGACTATTGTAATTAGCATTATGGTAGTAATGCTTTAGTCTGGTAATTACAATGTAGACACGAAGTCAATTTGGATAAAACTAATGCATCGTTTCTGTGTTGTTTTTTTTACCCAACAGGTAGTGATAAAAGAACCATACCGAGATCTGAAATGGGCCATTATGCTGGCGACGGATATGACGATATGGGTCTGGCCAGATCTTTGCCAATATCAGTCCCCGATATGACCAATCTGCGATCCTACGATATTGATATCGACGACGACGTGGTAATGTACTTCTCTGCCCTTTCTTTTCTGCCCTCTTTTCACCATCTTATCACAGTAATAAAACCTACCATTATCCATTTCTTATTCTTCCCCTTTTTTGTGTGTGTGAATCACATAGGCTCCTCGGAATCCGGAAGAAATGGCAGCTTCCATTCAAGCCCTGGCCAGAAGTGTCCGTGGATCGGATTCGTACTGGGAGGTGCCACGTCCCAGGCTCAATACACTCCACTAAGTGGAGGCGAGGGAATAATACAACAGAGAATTTTACAAAGAATCAGCGTTTTCTAAAGGTGACAAATTTACCGGATTCTGAATCTGATTGCGTTTTCTTCTTCCGGATTTCTTCCCTCACGCGCTCCGCCGTTTCTCAAATTTTCAAGAATCCGCGGTCTTTTTTTAAAAAAAATTTTCAACGATTTAGTTGATTTAGACATTGGGCTTGGCCGTACATTTTTAAGAGATGCGACGACATCGTGTTGGCAGGTGGTTTATTTGAACCTCTCTTGTAGTTTCGCTCTCAGTTTACCAGTAAATACCTCTGTCGAATAAAACAGAATCGGTATTCGAAGACAGGCTTACCTCATTGTTGGGTTTTTGCACGGAACAGCGTCGGTGACGTAATGGTTATTAAATCGATATCGTGACGCCACTGTTGATATATGCGGACGCCCAACAGCCTCTAGATCAAACATGGAATATCCATTTACTGTCGGTGGCAGGATGAGTACCCCATGGGAAACAGTTACGTAACTTCTGTCACTGCTATTGTTATAACCTTGAGCAATTAATTTAGACCGAACGTTAATCCATTGGAAGTAAAAGGTGAGGAATCAATCGCCTGCCCTTTTTTTATTATTATTATTCTTTCGATTTAATTTTCCCAGGTAATGAAGGCTCGTTGGCGTGCTGAGAACAAACTTGCGACGCACGGAATTGCGTTATGGATTGTCAGTCGATAGATTTACCTCGAAGGTGGACTCTAGTTCTAGGGTAAACTAGGTTTTATCTCGGAGAGTAAAATAGTGTACTGACATCCTCATCTTGTTCACATTGTCGCATGAAATGTCGGATAATGATTCAAAAAGGATTCGGTAAACATGTCAGGTAGTCGTCTGACATTATAGTATTTCTATGATTTCAACCTAGGTTTCGAAAATAGTAATTTAATGACACCATGAATACGATAAGTCCATAAAAAATTATACAGTGGGTTAATTCAATAGGTGATGTATAATTTCATACAGATCTTGATAGATTGGAACCAGTGAGTCATAAAATTTTATAGAATGTAATAATTGTAACGAATCTGGATGTCATTGTAATACTTCATATCACGTGCTGTTTGTTATCATTCTTTTGATTAAAAAAATTAACAAAACACTATTCAGAAAAATCTAGCTTCCAGTCCTTTGCTATTCGCTAGCTACTAGTTCATTTGAATAGTACTAATTACCAACTAGTATATCAACAACAACCACAGATAAAAGGGCGAATTTAAAAAAAAATTTCTGTCGTTATGGTTACTTGCAATATCAACATCTTCGAGACTCCAAAAAACAAAAGAATACCAGCCAACCTTGTTGATTACCAGCTAGTTTTACTCTAGGAATCAATAGGAAGTTGATTTTTTTCTTAAAAACCTAGTAACTTTGGTTAAGATTCCTGGCAATACCACAATGAACCGTAAAAGCGCGCGAAATCCGAATTGCAGGAAAGTTAATTTAGCACTAAAGACGGAAGCAAGATGTTGTATCGTACAGCACTGAGAACATACGGCAGAAACTGCTGGCCATTAGTGGGGGGGGGGCTGCTACGAAAACTGACGTTCTGTCTATATTGACCAAGGCGCGGTTACGTAAATGTTTATGTATTGACCTAGAGGGAAAACACGGGCCGGGGCAGCTTGGTATCCGCAATGTCCTGCCGAAAATTAAAACCATTTACCCGGGCTAAAGAGAGCTTTTTACCCAGGCGAGTCTCTTCTTTTTGGTTGTTGAGTCTGTCGTCCATCACTCTGTTGAGATTAAGAGGCAATATATCTAGTAATCACTGCGCCCGCTTGCAGGGGAAATTGCGACTTGGACAGTAGAGAAAAAGATGCTGAATTCCTCCCCCTCCCTCCCCTCCCATGTGCTGGATGAGCAAGTTAATTTAGTTAAAGTTTAGCATTGGAACGTGGTACGTTGTAACTGAGCTTTTTAACGTGATGTAAATGTAATGTGTATATATACTATAGGATATTTGCCGTGTGGTATTAGTATGTATGTAAATGTGTGTACGATTTACGCATAATAGATAAGTACATAGATGGATAGATAGATAGATGGGTAGATACATAGATAGGTAGATACATAGATAGATAGATACATAGATAGATAAATGGGTAGATACATAGATAGATAGATGGATGGATAATACATAGATAGATGGATAGATAGATAGATAGACAGATAGAAAGATATGATAACAGATAACGGATAACGATGAATAGATATACATATGAAAAGATGCCGGATGCCTTGTATGCTGAATGAGCAAGTTCACTTAGTTAAAGGGTTGCACTGAGACCTGATACGTTTCAACTGTCAGCATTTTTAACTTGGTGTAATGTATCGTGTATGCATGCGACAGGACATTAGCCACTTGGTGTTAGTATTTATGTATATGTGATTTACATGTAACAGATGGGTAAATAGATAGATAGTGGATAGATAAGACAGATAGATAGATAGGTAGATAGTGTATTGATATAGACAGATAGATACATAGATAGATAGATAGAGAAATAGATTGATAGACAAACAAATTAACCGTTGCTGAATGCCCCACATGCTGGATGAGCAAATTATTTTAGTTAAAAATTAGCATTGTTGAAACGTGGTATGTTTTTACTGTGAGCTTTTAACGCGATGTAAAGGTAATGTGTATATCTACTACATGATACTTGCTATATGGTATTAGTATATTCGGACAAGTACAAGCGATTTACGTTTAACAGATAAGTAAATAAATAGACAGACAGACAGATAAATAGATAGATAGGTAGACAGATAGATAGATAGATAGATGGATAGGTAGGTAGACAGATAAATAGATAGAGAGACAGATAGATAGATAGGTAGACATAGATAGATAGATAAGTAGGTAGACAGATAAATAGATAGACAGATAGATAGATAGGTAGATAGACAGATAAATAAGTAGGTAGACAGATAAATAGACAGATAGATAGATAGGTAGACAGACAGACAGATAGATAGATAGGTAGACAGACAGATAGATAGATAGATAGATAGGTAGACAGACAGATAGATAGATAGATAGATAGGTAGATAGACAGATAGATAGATAGATATACAGATCTTTAATTCAACTGTCAATTACTGTATGTAAAAGTATTATACTAGCAAGTTATATGACACCATAATACATCCCACATGTAAGCATGAGTACTATACACACACTTATATACCATCTACATTCTATGTGTTTTCTTTATGCTACATTAAATACTGGAACAGTTGATATACTAGACTACCGAGTTTTTTGTGATCTCACTAAATGTATGGATGCATATATTACTATATACTTAATACACATCTGGTAAATAGCATATTCATGCTATACGTGTGTAGTTTATGCCATTCCTAGGACCAATACATGAAGTAGAATACGTGAATTTCATATAGTTAATCCCGAGTACAATTCCAGTCTTACTTTAATTACACTGCAGACTTAATTACACTCATCTCGCGCTGTTAGTTATCCTTGCTAATTACCCGTTTCAACATCTTCATATACGGAAAAGAGAGACCCGGTGAACCTTCAAGAATGAGGTGCAAATGTTTTCCGTGTATTCGCATACAGCGAGTATCCAAAACAGCTGGGACAAAAGGATGAACAGCGATGGAGAAATTTTCAAACGCTTCGAAAAAAATAGAAGTACTAAACACCATGTTCAGTCCTTGTTGCTTTTACGGTAAATATAAATCATCATCAAGTACTGAAAAGAGTTATACCCACGTAGCCATGAAAGAGAGAGAGTGGTGAGAGCGAAGAGCCATGGAAGATGTATACTTTGTCTTATTGAGGCCCGTGGTAGAGTTTAATTAACACACCGACGAAGAGAACAATGGCGAAAACGAGAACGAGGAAAGTAATTATTTTAGCAAAGAAATTGAGATTGCTTTCCGTTTCTATGTGTCCGTCGCGGCGCAGGCGGTTCTTACCGCCTTCTTGCGGACTGGCCAGCTGGGGGAAGGCTAATCTTTGAGTCAGGGATAACGCGTTACTTACAAACAGATCCTGATTTGATAAACTGATGAAAGTGGCGCTCTCCAGAGATTCTTCGTTGGCCAGACGTTGGCGATCACGCGAGTCGAGTCGACAGTAGGGACTTGCAGTTGAAGACAGCGACCGGCTAGAAATTATCAATTCAATATAATTAGATTTCAGTTATCAATAATTTATTGTGTACTATTTTCAATATTATTATAAAATATTTACTTTTTTTAAAATTAATCTTAAATATTAATAATAAAATTACTATAAATTATTCATTAGTGTCAAGTATCATCTGTTTTTAACAGTCATCTAAACGCTATACTATTTGGTTAAACGCAAAGTTATTGAATAATTTAACAGTGGGTGGGTACTATCTGCACGTCTCCCACCCCAGGAAGAATTAAGGAAGATTAGATAGATAGACAGATAGATAGATAGACATGTAGGCAGCTATAAGGTTAAATAAATATATGTACATCTATCTATCTATCTCTTTATCTATCTAATATATCTGGGTCCAAAGGACCGGAGATACTCTTTCAGACAAGTTGTAGGTCCCCCTGGTTAGTCACTCTCAGAGTGTATTGTGTAACGAAAATATCGCTTGTTATCGTACCAATAGGTATATAGATAGATAGATAGATAGATAGATAGATAGATAGATAGATAGATAGATAGCCAGACAGATAAATCAGTGTATGTACATCTATTATCTGTCTCTATCTAGAACCAGAGGACCAATGATACTTTTTCAGACAAGTTGTAGACCCCTACTCTGGTTAATTACTCTCAGACTGTATTGTGGAACGAAAATATCGCTTGTTATCGTACCAATAGGTATATAGATAGATAGACAGTTCGATAGATAGAGAGATAGATAGATAGATAGATAGATAGATAGATAGATAGACAGACAGTTAGATAGATAGATAGATAGATAGATAGATAGATAGATAGATAGCCGATCAGAGGACCAATGATACTCTTTCAGACAAGTTGTAGACCCCCCCCCTTTGGTTAGTTACTCTCAGACTGTATTATGTAACGAAAGTATCGCTTGATATTGTAGGTTGCACAGCGAGAGCGCTCTCTTTCATGGCAACCAGCAGCTCTTGTAATGCGGCGCAGATGAGAATCGCTGGCGTGAAAAGCTTCTCTATATCAAAGATATGGAGAGAGAAACTTGTCCCGTTCTAGGCGCCTCTTGTATATGATAAGCATTCGTTCTCCCTCCAAGGCATCTCCATATCCGTCTCCCAAGATATTAACCAGCCCAACCAAGCTTTGTTATGCTGAACAAGAAGATGGCACTAGTCGCCACTTTTATTACAGCTTCGACTGTAGCAGCTCAAGTTCACTGTACCGTGAAATGATCAAGTGATACTCGGAAAAAGCGACTTGGGCAGATACCGGAAAGTATCGGATACCGGTGGAGTCAGTACTAGCTTCAGTAGATAGATACTGTAGTAATCATTTCTCAGGCAGCTTAATGAAAGCGCTCTTGGAGAGGATAGCCGATACCCGAGGAATAGTTTGAATATAGTCGACAAAAACTATCAGCTAATTGTAGAGCATTTACTATTCATATTATTAGTTAACGATAGGTATAATGTGAGAATTGGTAACTTAATCTGGAGATTGCATCATCAGGTTATTGTTAATGTTAATAGATTTGCAATTATTGTCTTTAGAGAAAGACAATACTTTGAGAAGAGTGATTGACCGTACGCATCTATCGAGTTGTCTATCTATCTACCTTATCTGTCTATTTCTGTCTGTATATATTCCTGTGTCAATTTATCTATCTAACTATCGATCTATCTATCTATCTATCTACCTATTATATATCTACCTATTTATGTATCTGTTTATTATGTATCAATCTATCTATATGTCTATATCTATCCTTCTATCTATTTATTTACCTATCTACCTATCTACCTATCTATCTGTCTATTTTACCTAAATATCTGTCTATCTATCTATCTGTCTATCAGTCTATCAGTTTATCTATGTAGTGATCTATTGAATCTATCGGTCTATCTATTCCCTCCTCAGTAAATAATTTAACAAATTCCCCAGTAATTAATAAGAAAGAAGTACTATCTATTTAGCTATAGTTTATTTTGAAAGGATGACTACCCTGGAATTTTCATATGTCTAATTTACCCAAAGGCTATGTGTACATATTTACGAGCCAGTATACTACCTATTTTTTTTTTGGCTTGCCAAAGAAGGCATACCAAACCAATATATGCTACTACCTATGCTTACCTATTCAATAAATGGACATAGAGTATAGTACTTACATAAGCATGATCATTAAGGTAGCAAGTACTACACGTGCCAAATAGTCAACACTTATCAATATCTTACCAAGAGGTATACAAGAGTTGACAGGTATAGTATTAAACGACCATTACGGTTAATAACTAAGCACTTATTACTGTTTATAGCGAACAATACCAAGTCATTATGCAAGGGTGCGTCAATACACCTGAAATCGTGGGTAACTGAACAGCTGTTTGATTGATACTCTTTATCTTAACATCAAATAAACTTAATTTACCTTGTTACAAAGTCTATTTGCATGTAGCTCTCAATGATTAGTCAAAAGGATAGTAACACATCAAACTAGCAATTTACTGATGGGTTAACTAGTTGCATCTCTTAAAAGGGTATCATTCGTTATCTTTCATGAATAAAGTTATTATAAATTATAATTACTCAATAGATTTGTGGATCGGGGATAAGCCACTAACTCTACTTACTTGGTTAAGCTAAACCGCGACGCTAGCGAAGACATGGATCCTAGTTGGGAGAAAGTGGAAGGTCTCCTGGAACCCGGTTGACTCTGGGCAAACGTCGACCATTGTATATTCGCCAATCTGGGTGGCACAGACAGATACAAAGGTCTCGACGAACTTCGTGAGAGTAATCGCCCCAGTTGGTTGCGCTGCTGTTCTCCTTCATCGCGATACGCTGCCCCGACAGCAGCGAAATCACTCCTGACCGAGCAGAACGACGGATGTCGAGAAAACGTCGCAGGTTCTTCTTCCGACGACGAGTAGCAATCGGAAACCGACTTGGTGAAATCCGGCAACTGGACACTTGAGGTAGATTCTTGCGATAGATTTGATATGCTACCCTGCTGAGTAATAGACGTAGCAGTACTACTGTCGTCGAGGCTAACCCTCGTCTGATGACGTTGCATGAACCGTTCATCGAGGCTATGTCTCGTCCCCACTGACTTGTGATGCTTCTGCTGATTGGTTCCATCCAAACTCCGGTGCTGCTGCTGACTCTCAGCTGGACTCTCAATGTAGATATGCGGGTTCAGAGTCTCATCCGTTATGCTGAGCCTCATCTTACAAAGACTGTCACTCCGTAAACGCCACGCTGTCAGCCCGTAATCCGTTTGAGCTAAACTCCTCTGCAAGGTACGACTTCGAGGACTACTCGTAGGACTAGCTGCAGCTGCTGCTGCGGTCGAACTCTTCCCAGCTGCAGGTGGAGATACGACACGTGGAACGGGTATGTCGACAGGAACATGCTCGGTGATTTCTTCATCCTGCACGGTGACCCGCCACGAGATGGGTGAATTAGCTAATTTGAGTCGTTTCTGGGACAAGCTGGGCACTAGCTTGGGTACGGCTAAGTGACTTCCACTAGACCCTGCATTAGAGAAATTGTCTGCAACCGGGCACCGGTCGGTAGTTTCCGAGCTGGGAATTGGACTGGCTAATTGGGAATCGATGCCGGAATCGTTGCAGCCAGCCTCTGACAAGGTACTGCACCGGCGACCACCGCACGGAGTGCCTGGTAATTCAACCTCCACGTGGCCATCGTCCTCGGTACTTGTCCAGATTTGAACTAGAGGAGTCTTGCCAGGATATGTCACTACCGATGTGCTCCACTCGGATGAAGGAAGGGCCTGGGAATCTAGGGGCTCAGCGTTGCCTTGGTAACAGTCATGTTTGGTGTTTGTCATTGAAAGGGGGACTACGTCTGGCAGTCGTGGATCAGCCATGCGTGCCTTGAAATAATTTATGCCCTTAACTTCATTGTCTCGTTTTTCCCTTCTTCTACTTTTTCTGTTTTCCTGGCGGACTGGTGCAGACGCAGTAAGTATACGCGCTAAGTTGTTTCTTGCATGGTTTCGACACACTTTGGTGGAAGCAACAGTTTATTACATGGCTTTTGCTTGTTTTCGTAGCAGAAGGTACTAAACTGCTTTTCACCCACGGGTTGCCGTCAGAAAGAATAATCAGACAGCTTTAGTTTTAGTCCCGGTTAACGTAGGCCGGTGTGACACAATGGTGCTCGTTGCGCACGATGAACTTAATCCATATTAAGACTGTTGCGTCGTCGAGGATCTCGCTTTTCTCTGAAGAAATGTTTCCGTCGTAAACTGTTGATGTATTTTACCTGAGAAAGAAATAGAAGTCGAATAATCTGTCTGTCTATCTATCTATCTATCTATCTATCTATCTATATATCTATCTATCTATCTATCTATCTATCTATCTATCTATCTATCTATCTATCTATCTATCTATCTATCTATCTATCTATCTATCTATCTATCTATCTATCTATCTATCTATCTGTCTATCTATCTGTCTGTCTGTCTGTCTGTCTATATGTCTGTCTATGTATCTATCTATCTGTGTACGCATCTATCTGTCTATCTACATATCTGTCTGATTATCTGTCTATCTGCCTTACTGTCTGTCTATCTGTCTATCCGACTTTCTGTGATCTGTTTATTTATCTGTCTACCTTCCTATCTATTTATCTATCTATCTACTATCTATGTATCTATGTCCCCATGTATCTATGTATCTACCTATTGACTCTCAAATTTCGATAAGTAGCACTACATCGTAACACAGAGAAACATTATATAGTATTATAAACTGCGAACGAACAACAGACAGCGAAGTTTATTCCAATCAAATATTAAAATGGTAGACACTAGAACTGCAGACGCATAAATGACCATAAAGGTCGCGTTGCAAAAGTGTTGGCGTCTTTATACGGTTTAGTTACTTCCTGTACAGTTTTCTAACCAACCGCGCCATTAACCTTGTCTACTTGAATGTTTTGAACAGCTTTGCTTTGCTCAGTGTTCCCACTAGTGATGCTTTAAACGCCTAATCTTCAAAGGACTTGCAGTTTTCTTGACAGTAAAGATAGATGTTCGCCTTTGGTGTTGAATTCTCGCACGTCTGGGCTACCAACTCTGCAGACCATTTAACTATCTATCTATCAATCTGTCTACCTATCTATCTATCTGTACCTATTCTAGCTATGAGAATCTATGTATCCATATATCTCTGTGCCTATGTTTCAGTATATATAACTATCTATCTATCTATCTATATCTGTCTGTCTATCTACCTATCTACCTATGTACCTATCTGATCTACTTATCTATGTGCCTGTCTATCTATCTATCTATCTATCTATCTATCTATCTATCTATCTATCTATCTATCTATCTATCTATCTATCTATCTATCTATCTATCTATCTATCTATCTATCTATCTATCTATCTATCTATCTATCTATCTATCTATCACTGATCTATCTATCTATCTATCTATCTATCTATTCATTTCTCAGTAAGTAACGGAATATAACCTGAGTGAAAATTGGCTTGAATATGAAATTGAAAACCCCAGTACTTTCTTAAACCCTCCTCAGTGCCTTTCATAACCAAATTATCCAGCTTGGATCTGGCCTGGGTGAGCCATAGGAACAGTTTTTTCATCAAGACCGTGTACCCTATTCACAGCAGTGCAGTTAGCTCTTCTATTTAGGTATTCTTGCTCGTTTTCAACTGAATGGTAGAAAATTGAGGTAGCAATCTTCGGGCTGATTCAAGAAAGTGTGAACATTTACCCGTGAATACATTTTCAGCTCCTTCTTCAGGATTTAGCTTTTCTTGTACAATGTAAAGAAGCTCGAAATGTTGAAGTTACCTTTAAGTGAGAGGACATGACAATGACAGTTGACAGGTAAATTTAGATTTACATGGTTTGCCTTGAGACATGTAAATGATACACACGTCTCATGGTTTGTCGCAGACATGTCCCCATAATGGATCACAATGTCCACCATCTGTCAATCTATCCATAACTATCAGTCTAAANCCCTCCCCCAGAAATTCTTCGGGTTTCTCTACCCGGGGGGGTCCGCCACTTTCCATCCATATCTTTCCCTCTATAGGTAACCACAAAGTCCCCTCCCCCCTCCACCACCACCCGTGGGAATTTCATGAAATAACATCGATTTCAACTATCGATTTTAGAACTTGTAACAACTAATTCAGAGCAATATATCTATCTATCTATCTATATATCTGTCTATCAAAGTATCTACCCATCTATCTGATTAGCGTCTTATTTATTCAGCTGATAAAAAGGTTAGTATCAATGTCGTGGGAATGACGTGTATAAAATCGACTTTAACTATCAATCTTGGTAACTTCTATCGGCTGATTGTATAAATGTATGAACTTAAGTATTTATCTGTCTATCTATCTATCTCTCTATCTATGTATGTATCCATCTATCTATCTATCTATGTATATATCCATCTATCTGTCTATGCATCTATGTGTCTATCTATCTATCTGTTTATCTATCCATCCATCTCTCTATCCATGTATGTATCCATCTATCCCATCTATGTATCTATGTGTCTATCTATCTATCAATCTATCTATGAAACTCCTCCGCCGTGGGATTTACATATGGAGAATCGATATTTTAAACTATCGATTTTTCTACCTTTTTTATCGGCTAAATAACATGAGTAACTATAAGCCTACATAGAAAGTATTTTGAAGAAAAAAAAACAAAACAAAACAAGTTATTGGTCTTAAAATTTTTTCACTGTACAAATCATCTATAATAAGAACTCGTTAAAAAATAATTGGATAAATTGACAAATGAGAAAATTCCCCCGGCCGTTCAACCGAAGATCATGCGGCGCGCTCAAATTAAATTTAATGATACTTGACATTTACAAGGGCGTATATAACGGAATTTTGATATGCAGTACGAGATTCCAGATTTAAAAAAAATAGCCGCTCTCGTGTGAATGACAAAAGAGGGCATTTTTAGTAGAGCTTTCTAAAACCTTCGCTGAGATTGCGTGGAATTGTCGAGTTCAAGTGTACAAGGTTGCCTGTGGTTTCCGTCACGTTCACCCAATAGCCATCAGCTACAGGTAAGACTTTATTACTTCAACATTTTCTTTTTTTGATTGGTAGATGGATAGATAGATGAATAGATAGATAGATAGATAGGATAGACAGATAGATAGACAGATAGATAGACATATAGATAGATAGATGCATAGATACATAGATAAATACATAGATGGATGGGATAGATGGATGGATAGATGGGTGGATAGATGGATAAACAGATAGTCAGATATAGATAGACAGATGGATAGATAGATAGTTAGATAGATAGATATATAGTAGATAGACAGATAGATAGATAGATACACATAGATAAACACTTTTACAGAAAGATGGATAGATAGATAGTTAGATAGATAGATATATAGTAGATAGACAGATAGCGAGATACACAAACGGATAGATGGATGGATAGATAGTTAAGAGAGAGAGAGACAGACAGATGTATAGATAGAAAGATAGACAGATAGATAGATAGATAGATAGGTAGAAAGATTGATAGGTAGTTGAATATTTATTTTTCCCCTAATAACATGCACTTTGATTCGACACATCAAATTCGTTATTGGATAACTATATAAAAGAATAAAAGTAATAGAATCTAATTTAACTCAAACTATGAAGCAGATTATTAAATTTACTGGAAGATAACACAAGTGGAATGGTTTCATTCTGACTGCAGCACTTAGGCGCAGAATGTGGAAGGTGCGCTCAAAATGGCGGCCACGGAACTTTTCACGCGCGATCTCCTCCGCTTGATTCGACTTTGTTTATTTAATCTAATTCTACGCAATCTCATTAAACATGTAAATACATTACATAACATGATTAGTAATAACATATGAAAGATATCATTATAAGTTAAACGGCTTTGTATTCAATTCATGTTGATAACCAAACAGTTAAGTTAATTAAACCGTTATAACTTTACAAAATCCACAGATTGGATAATTCTTATGTACGTTATATTAAATTTATATTATTATAATTTTTTCGAGATAAATCGTCCTTCCTTTTTATAATTCCCCCACACGATGTATGGTAAAGCGAGTGCGTGTATATTCAGTTTGATAGAGGGCCGCATTCCAGGGACGCATAGAGAGAGAGAGAGAGGTATAGATAGATAGAGAGAGCATCTTGTTTCGCCTTGGTGGCAAAGGAATGTGGAATGTGGCCGCCAGCCATGTATTCCCAACTGTCCCGAAAGGAAACTAGCGAAAAACCGAGGGGCTTTTTTGGAGCGGCCCAGTAAAAAAAAATCATAAAATCATATTTTAATAAAATTAAGAATCAAGACAAACTTCCATTAAATGAAAATGGAAAGTAGAGGGAAAAAGAAAATTAAAATAACTTAAAAAATCAACCAATAGGGATTAAACCTTGTAATATGGCTAACGGGCACACGCGCCACAAACCAACAACCCGACAACCACACACACACACTCGGATCCCAAAAGAGCACACACCAGCATTACAACCAGCCAATATATACCTTTCCATCATTTACAACACCTTTATCTGATTGCCTCGGACACGACACGACCCGACCGTGTCTTACAAGACCCTAGCCAGTGACGTCACAAGCTAGCTTCTCGGGTACTCTTTCCTCCGCTTTTCCCGCTCATAACATTTGCGATTTAATTTCAATCAAACTTACAAACCGATTCCAATCAAACTTTACCAGTGTGTTAAGTACTATTAGATCTACACCTGATATTTTTTGGGTTGCTATAACTCTGAAAGGACGCGAGCAATAAGTAAGAAACCTTAAGACGGTACATGGTATTTGAACTCGAGATGGTCGCACATTCAAATGTGGTGTTTTGATGACGTCACGCACGTATGTAACACTTACCATGTAGAGTGAAACTACAAAGTGTCACGCGGCCGTTAGATGAACTAGTTCTGCTATTCAAGTTGAAGGATTCAGTCACACTGAGATGTTCACGAGCTAACTTAATGACGTAACTTTTGATGTGATCAACTGAAAGCACATGTTGGGTGACGTCATAGATACCTTATTAGTTAAAGAGGTCTTATACTGTTTTAAAGTTAATCAATTAACGAGCTAACTTGATGAAGTAATTTAACGAGTGTTAAAGTGAAAACTGACTGCGTGAAATCTTATCAAACGGAATGCGGAACATCAAGAGATAAAAAAGAGAAAAGGAGAAATTGCCGAGAAAGAGTAGGTGATGCGATTCTTAACAGCTGTTGTTTCCAGTTACAATCAACACACAATCTCTTTTCAGTTTCCCTACCATCTTAAAACAGTTTTCAGTTCAACGCTCGTATCTTCTTTTTTAAAAAAAGTTACGTGTTTAAGATATTATCATAGTTAAAACTTTTTAAGTTTTAAAAACCAAAATGGGAGAGAAGGGCACGCCGTGATTTATGGCCGGAATCTTTCTTTCTAAAACGCATTCACACACTTCTGCGTGATATGCTAATGAGCATGTGGAAGCCCCCAAAAGAATAATTTAAATTAAAAGTGTAAAACAAGAAAAGAAACGAGGATCAAGATCTACCTTATATTTGAGTTTCTCGCGGTGTCCGCAATGTCCGCAGCAGTAGGAGATATAGTCTTGCGACCATTTGAGTTTGAGAAATTCCTCAACGTCGTTACAATTGTTGGAATCCTCGAGCAACTTGCGGTAGCGAACCGAAAACAACGACGAGGATCCTGAAGATCCTGCCGGATTCAGCGACTTGATACGACCCATCGTTTTTTTGTCGTTGATTTTTTTTCAAGATAACTGAATCTTTTTTTGGGGGAAAATTGTGGGCAATAGAGAGTGTGGGAACACGTGCACCTTCACTTGTGTTTCGACTTGAACTGAGCACTTGAAACAACTTTCCTTGTTGTCTCACC
>JAIQCU010000997.1:0-28834 GCA_022114935.1 Leptestheria dahalacensis | reverse complement strand
CATGGAGTGGAAAAAAGTGAACAATATGTCTCCATGCTGTTAAGCAATGGAGACAATTAAATTAAGTTAAATTATAGAGATCTTAGAAATACTTATAGAATGACTGAAATGCGTGATTGACACTCATTAGGCAGTAATCCGTGCGAGCTAAACTGCCGCGCTTCCGGCTTCCGCTTCTTCGCCTTGCTCAATAAGACGGTCATTGATGGCACGCCGTGTAGGCCTTGGCTGTCCGATAGGATCTGCGTTCAAGGATCTTGTATGGTAGGCAAAGCTGACTTTCTAACTATTTAACTGTTTATCTGTCTATCTACCGACCTACCTACCTAGCTTTCTATCTATCCATCAAACTGTCTATCTATCTATCTATCCAATTATATAT
The DNA here is from genome assembly GCA_022114935.1 of Leptestheria dahalacensis. Classification (NCBI taxonomy): domain Eukaryota; kingdom Metazoa; phylum Arthropoda; class Branchiopoda; order Diplostraca; family Leptestheriidae; genus Leptestheria; species Leptestheria dahalacensis. The sequence goes on along the minus strand of JAIQCU010000997.1, from coordinate 28,452 downwards.
CTATCTACTTATCTATCTCTTTGCCTAAATATCTATGTGTCTGTTTATTTTTCTGTCTGCAACTATCTGTCTGTCGATTTGCCTACCTACCTACCTGTCTACCTGCCTACCTGCCTACCTGCCTACCTGCCTACCTGCCTACCTGCCTACCTATCTAGCTGTCTGTCTATCTATCTACCAACCTACCTACCAACCTATCTACCTACCTACCTATCTATCTATCCGTATATCCATCTATCTATCCATCTGTCTATTAATCTTATTCATCACTATCCATCTACCCATCTACCTATTTGTCTAACTACTTACTTATGAACCAATTTATTTATCTATCTAGCTATCTATCTACCCGTCTATCCGTCTGTCCATCTATCTATTAACTCATTCATCTCTTTCTATCTATCTATCCATCTATCTATCTATCGGTATGTTTAATTATCATTTGTTTATCTACCTATTTGCCTTTCTATCTATCTGTCTAACTACCTAACTACCTGTCTACCTATCTACCCATCTACCTATTTTCCTACAAATCTATGTATGTATCTACCTATCTGTCTATCTACTTACTTATTAACGAATGTATCTGTCTATCTGTCCGTCTATCCATCTATCCATTTATCCATTTATCCATATATCTATCCATCCATATCTTAATTCATTCATCTCTTTCTATCCATCTATCCTTCTATCTATCTGTATAATTATCATTTGTTTACCTACGTATTTGCCTTTCTATCTACCTGTCCAACTATCTACTTAACTATCCGTGCATCTATTTATCCATCCACCTATCTGCCTTTCTATCACTTTAACTATCGATCTACCTTATCCTACGCTTAAACTTACGGATTAATGCAGTTAAATCCCGAGTAAACCATATGACATCAATGTCGTATTTCATCGCCGCATATTGTTTTACGGTAACTGGGGCGTGGACATATGATGGGCTGATTATATCAAACCATTCAAACCAACTTATATCAATAAAGTTTTATGAATGTGAAAATTACAGAAAAATATTTAAAAAATTAAAAAGTTGCATGAGAGGACAGAGAAAGCGGAACCGCACCGTCTAATGCACAGATCAAGGCAATACTTAATTCGAGGCTATTGTGGGGGCCGCCTCAGAGACGACAATAGACTCGTTATGGCGACTCTATAAGGCTAAATCAATTGGCCCTTATTTGTATTTATTAAAAAATATATATATGGAATTTTTTATATAATAAAATTGCAATTGGAAGAAGAGTCCAAGGGTCATGTCTATTGAGTTTTTTTTTAATGGAACTCGCAGTTGATTGGTCAGGGTCATATGGTTATTGTCCAATCCGTGGCCCGAGGATAAAATTGATTTTCTTTCCATTTGAATGAACACGTGATTTGAGAATCGACAATTGAAATTGACGTTTTTTTAAAATTGAGTTTAATGGGTTTTATTAAAATCTACAGTCGTATACATTAAGTTGGTATTAAACTTCAGTCTGTTGAATCCAATTAGTATCAATTATGTTGATTGCTTAATTATTAGTGATAGTAATTGGAGTGTGCTGAAGAAGGTACTTACAGAGGTTGAACCTTCAGTGTATTCAGTCTACTTTGTATCAGTTATCTTAAAATCGCTAAATTAATAGTTGAATTGTAAAACCACTGTAAATACAGCTGGGATGTGTTGAAGAAGGTACTTACAGATGTTGAACCTTCAGTGTATTCAGTCTACTGTGTATTAGTTATCTTAATCGCGAAACTGTTAGTTGAATTGTAAGACCAGTGTAACTATAGCTGGGATGTGTTGAAGAAGGTACTTACAGATGTTGAACCTTCAGTGTATTCAATCTCATTTGTGCTAGTTATGTCAGTTACTTAGTTATGATTGATTTTAATTCAAGCGTAACACCTGTTTCATTCTATCTACCAAGGTGTTGAAGAAGGTACTTACAGGTGTTGAACCATACTTTCGGCTAGTATTCGTTTAATTTGAATCTGTGTAGAGTTCAATAGGGATACTGCTTTTGTCAGTTATAAAACAATCTTTGTTAATTCATTTAGGTTTGCAAAGTTAATGACAATAGGGTTTTTATATTTGGAAGTGCTAGATTAGATATGTTAGGAATCTTGGCTCCAATTCTGTCTCGTCGTCTTTTCCCTCTTGTTGTTTAATTTTTTTTTAATATTATTTTATTTATTTATTTATTTTACGATTGTGTTTTTGAAATATAATTTGGAATTTAATATTTTGCTTGTGAGCGATTCGCAGGCGCGCTAATGAATTGAAGTAAAGGTTTGCCAATTAATTCGTCTTGTGATGTCACTTGAAGGGCACGCAGATGAAAAGTGTTTGCATGTCACGAGGTTCCTGTTGTCTAAAAGGCCAGATTGACACACATGAGGTGCGCCTCTTTCTACCTCTCTCCCCGTCTCTCTCTATCCCGGCCACTGCGCACGACCATCCTATTTATAAGTTAATCTCGGACCAAAAGGGGTTCGTAACTCTCCTAAGAGCATATTATTGCTTCATTTCTTTGTAGACGTGGATAGATAGGTAGTTTGATTGCTGGGTAGTTGGATAGTTAGGTAAATAGATAGAGTAGATAGAAAGGCATGGGGTGTAACTCTCCTAAGAGCGTATTGGCTCACTTCGTTGTAGATGGATAGGTAATCAGTATGGAGGGATAGGTAGTTTGCTGGGTAGTTGAAAAATTAGATTGGCAGATAGATAGATAGGTAAGTAGACAAATATTATGACGGTTGGATAGGTGGACTGACAGACAAATAGATAAATAGCTAGATATATAATAGGAAATAAATGAATAGATGGATGGATGGATGGATGGATGGATGGATGGATGGATGGATGGATAGATAGATAGATAGATGGATGGATGGATGGATGGATGGATGGATGGATGGATGGATAGATAGATGGATAGTTAGATAGATAGATATATAGATAGATAGATAGATCAGCAGACGGATAGACAGGTAGACAAATAGATTGATAGATAGATAGACAGACAGACAGACAGACAGACAAATAGCGCACACAATCACGGAAGCCCAATACCAAAAAGATAGATCAATAGATAGTTAAGTAGGTAGTTAGATAGATAAATCGATAGATATATATATAAGGTAGACGGATGGATAGACAGATTAACCGACAGGTTGGAAGACAAATAAATATTTAAGGTAAATAGAAAGGTAAATGGTGAGAAGGCAGCTAGATAGTTGATTATTTCATATCGATAACAACGAGATTGTTATAGGTGCAACATGGATAAATAGAAAATTGTATAGATATAGACAGACTGGTTGATGGATAGGTGTCTTATAGGAGTTCCGAAGTTATAGAGTCCGGTTGTTAAGCAGTGGTCACTTTTTACGTATTCTGTTATAATAAGTAAACTTCATTTGACCAGATCTGACAATTTTTTCATCGGAAAGTAACTAATACGGTCGCAAGCAAACATAAACTTAAATATAAATTACATTAAAATTACCGCATTCACGAAACCATTAAACTATACTTACCAACCCTCAGCATAAGTTTGCAAATACTCATTGACTCGTTTATACCGTAAGACAAGTGCTTCAGTTTCAAGAAGTACCAAGCAATTATCAAGTAATAATCAAGCGATTATCAAGCTATAATCAAGGAATTATCAAGTATTTATCAAGTAATTGTGAAACAATTATCAAGGGATTATCAAGCAATTACCAAGTATTTATCAAGCAATTATCAAGTAATTATCAAGCAGTTACCATGATCAAGCAATGATCAAGTATCCGTCAAGCCAGCGAAAACGACATCCTCCACACGTGTGTTTGCAAGTCATTTAAGTCCATCGTCGCCTTTTTCCCTCCTCAACGGTATCGATTGAACATCAAATACTCAAATATTTCTCGACAAGGGGAACCTTTTGTCGGTGATTTCCTCTACTTCTATCTCTCTCTCCTCTGTGCGTCTCGTCTGTCGTTTTTTTTCTATTTTCTTTTTTGTTCTATTCTTCGACCTCTATGGCTGAGCGATTTATTTGATTTATCTCGAAACGTTTATTTTGGTGAGACTCCCTCCTCTCTCTCTCTCTCTCTCTCTCTCTCTCTCTCTCCAGCGCGCGGGGTTTGTGTTGATTTAAAAACCTTAAAATAAAAAAATCAAATAAATAAAGATAACTCAAATTTTTGAACTAAAGGTTTTAAAAATGCTCAAAGCTATAATCAAGGAATTGTCAGGTAATTATCAAGCAATTACCAAGTATTTATCAAGTACTTCTCAAACAACTATCAAGAGATTATCAAGTAATTATCAAGTGATTATCAGGGAATTATCAAGGATTGTCAAGGAATTACCAAGCAATTATCATGTATTTATCAAGCAATTATCAAGTAATTATCAAGCAGTTACCAAGATCAAGCAATTATCCTAGATGGATGGATGGATGGATAGATAGATAGATAGATAGATAGATAGATAGATAGATAGATAGATAGATAGATAGATAGATAGATAGATAGACAGACAAACTAGATTCATAGGTCACTTGACTACCGAGCCGCCAACGAGAGCTCACCTAAACTAATAAATAAATAAAACATGGAAAATTACCAAATTTACATCAAGTAATAAAAAAATACTTGAATCTTGGACCAATGGTTGAATTCCTCAGTAGGTCACGTGACTATAACCTGACCCGCCAATGAACTCGTTTCGTTTTCCAAAATATATATTTTTTTTTTAAAGAGAGAGAGAGAGATAGCGAAATAAATAAAGAAATTTAAACAAATAAATAAAAAAAGGGCATGCACGTCATACGCGGTAACTTTTCAAGCATTTTCGACTTCAGTTGCGGTCGTGCATCTGCCGGGAACACTCGTGTCCCGCCGAAGCTCGTCAATTGACGTCAGTTGACGACGTACTCTTGCTTCTCAGTTCACACAGTGTTCATATAACCGACGGGGAAGGAAGACTGAACCATCGAGAGCGAATTCCCAAAGTTAAACTTAAATGTTATAATTATAAACGAAAACAAATTAAAAAGTGAGGGGATTTATGGTGAACCCCGGCTAAACCTAGGGTTTTTGAGAAAAAAAATAGATCATTTGAAGAGCCTATTTAGTGTCTCTGTAAGAAGCACACACAGGAAGAAATAAAGTAGACGAGGGAGGGAAAAAATAGGAATAGGAACAGAAAGAAAGGAGAGACGAAGACAAAACAAACGCGGTTCAGTTCAGGTAAGAAATAAATAGCGAGAGGATGTGAAAAGCTTAATGGCCTCGGTAATTTTTATTTATTTTTCTCTCCCCGGTTTTTTCCCCCTGGGTTTTTAACTGTGTCTTTTCATGGCAGATCTTTTAATGTAGAACTAGTGAAATTAAGGTTAATTGTAATATAATTACATTTGTACTGTACGTTGTATTCAGTTTAAGAGGGAAATTTGGTTTATAAAACTGGGACGTGTAGGTTGTTTTAGTTACTTTTGAATTCCGATTAGTATGTTATATGGAATTGTCATTAACTTTAAGTAGTACTCGTTTATGCGAAGTTGAGAAGCTAAATAGTCTGTATTGTAAGATTCGGTTTAATAGTGGTTTAATTAATAATTTTCTATATTTTTCTGTCTATCTATTTAGCTGATCTATGTTTGGCTATCCATCTATCAAATTATATGTAACTATCTATCTATATCTATCTGTCTGTCTGTCTGTCGTCTGTCTGTCTATCTATCTACCTATCTATCTATCTATCTGTCTATCTGTTTGTCTGTAGGTCTGTCTATCTCTCTCTCTCTCTCTCTCTCTCTCTCTATCTCTCTATCTATCTATCTATCTATCTATCTATCTATCTATCTACCTATCTATCTATCTGTCTATCTGTTTGTCTGTAGGTCTGTCTATCTCTCTCTCTCTCTCTCTCTATCTATCTCTCTATCTCTCTATCTCTCTATCTCTCTATCTCTCTACCTATCTATCTATCTACCTACCTACCTACCTATCTACCTATCTATCTATCTATCTATCTTTCTATCTATCTATCGTTCATCTTTCTATCCGTATATCCAACTAACTATCTGTCTTTTCTATCTATGACTGCAAGTTACTCTGAATTAAAGTTAGTCCATTTCAGTTTAATTAAACTTAACCGAAAAAGAATATATTGATGGAAAGATAAACAAGAGAAAACGGAGTCGTCTGTGTTAACCAACAGGTTCGGTCGGGTTCGACAGTAGAACAGGGAAAAGGGAGGAGGGGACGGGGAAGGGAAGGAACAGGGTCCACAACAACTACCGTTAATTCACCTTAATCCCTTAATTTCATTTGAATTTACAGTCAATTGTACATCAAAAGATCACAGTACAAGTTGGGCACGTTACGACATACAGGATCTAGACAAATGAGCCTTCAATTCAGGAATCGGATTTTTTTGTAAAAGTAAAAGAGCGTCTGCTTGAAAGAACGGTAGATCATTGATAAAACGCATTCAGCAGCCGGTTCTGGAGCACAAATTTGAAACAGAGAGGAAAAAAAAACGAACAAACCATCTCGGAAAAAAAAATAAAAATTTAAATAAAAATGCAGTTATTTTTTTTTAATGAAGGAAAGAATGAAGGGAAATTTCAGGAAGTCGTGATATTTGGCAATGACGTGTGCGCACCACACCTGGTAACTTGTTTCCACTGAATTTTTCTCAATCTTAATTGAAGTATAACTGATTCTTTTAAGTTCAGTTGCAAAGATCCCGTAGTGTTGATTGGAATTCTTGTACTCTTGGGTAATTTAAACGTGTGACTGAATTAATCGAACTTTGTTGAATTATTAATTTATGTTTCGATGTGCGCAGAAAGGTTTGTTGAGGTATTTGGATATTAACCTATAGCTGTCTATCCACCTTGTCTACCTATCTGTGTCTGTCTGCCTAACTATTTGTCTTTCTATTCATTCGTCTATCTGTCTGTCTGTCTATCTATCTTTCTGTCTATCTGTCTATCTATCTATCTATCTATCTATCTATCTTTCTATCTGCCTAACTATTTGTCTGTCTATCCATTCATCTATCTGTCTGTCTATCTATCCATGTATCTATCTGTCTATGCATCTGTCTAGCCATCTATCTTTCCAGCTATCTGTCTGTCTATCTATATATATATCTATCTAACTAACTAACTATCTATCTATCTATCTATTCGTCTATCTATCTAACTATCTATTTCTCTATCTTTCTATCTATCTATATATCTGTCTATCTATCTATCTTTCTATCTGTCTATCTATCTATCTGAACTGTCAGTTTATCTGTCGATCTGTCTATTTGTCTGTTAGTCTGGCTGTCTGTTTGTTATCCATCCATCTGCCTATCTATCTGCCTATCTAACTATCAATTGCCTATCTGTATTGTCGGTCTATCTTTCTATCTATCTGTCTATCCATCTATCTATCTATCTAATTGTCTATCTGTCTGTTAGTCTGTCTATCCATCCATCTGTCTATCTATCTATCTATCTATCTATCTATCTACCTATCTATCTATCTAATATATTAGGTTTGATAAAACCAACAAGGAATTAAATGTTTTGTTGGGGAAAAGGAGTATGTGCCGAATAAAACGTGATCGTGTAAGACGAGAAGAGTCAAATAGCGTAGGGGGTGTGTTGCGCCGGAGCGCGCGTTGCCGGGGTAGAAATAGGAATCGGGGTTAAAGAGTAAATTATTATGCAACGGGGCGGATTTTCAAACTTTTAATTTCATTTCATCAATTTTTGTCCACAGTTAAAATTAAAATTAATTAACTCATGTGAATTAATATCTGCATAGCAGTGCATATCTGCATTTAATATTTTGTTTTACGAATTAATTTAACCTTTTTGTGTAAAAAACTATTATTAGAATATTATCCTATTTAATTATTAACTATTCAGTATATTTAATTAATATCATTTAAATTAATTATTCAGATATATATAGATTTAAAAAAAAATATTCTCCTGCTCTCTTGTGCGTCGTGTTTACCGAACAAGTTTTCCCGTTACTTTTGTTTATTTTTTTAATTTCTTTTCTAGACCGGGACATGTTGTAGAGGTAATAAACGAAACTAGTAAAAATTCACGGCACGCGGCGTCTCGTTTGAATATTTACTATTATTATTATTATTCCGTTGGCCCGGGAGAAAAAAAAAGCAGCTCATCTTCCATTTTTAATTTGTATGTTGAATTAACACGTCCTGCCTGGAACACACCCATTCAACAGTCCTGGAGAACTTTAAATGTGTTAGTAATATTATTATTAAATTCATTGTCTTAATTGTAATTAGAATTATTAGACATTTTCTTGTAATATTTTAATGTTTATAATTTTTTTCCCTCGGGTTTCACGCCCCTCTTTTTCGAAAGCTCCATAAATCACCGAAACCAACATGTGGTGCTAATTCAAACATATAGCGTATAAGTTCCCTCGACGTACTTATCATCAACACAAACACTTACTCTATGGAAAACAATCGAGCTGTTCATTCAAATTAACATTCCACAGAACATTGCAATTAAAGTTTATATCAATTAAATTAATTATTCAGATATTTAAGGATCGTAAAAAAGATAATCGAGCTGTTTTTTTTTTAAACAAAAACCTGCGGGTAAAAAAAGGAAAATTACGTAACGAGGCCTTAAGTTTTAATTTTTTAATTTTTTTTAAATTTGGGTGAAAAGTTGAAGTGCACTGTGCAGAGACATGGCGTCATGTTTTTTAATTTTCTTATAATAATTTTAAAAAAAAAATTTCTGAATTTTAATTCTTTGTTGTTGTTGTTGTTGGTTTCTCATATGTAGAGCAGACGAACACGCAGAGCACTGGTTGAGCGCTTGAATTAGAATCAGAAACTTGTCGAGTGGCCAGTGGTGCAAAGTGGTCGTTCCCCGACATATTTGTCGGAAAAACGCTCACACACACACACGAGAATCGGGAAAAAAACCGAGTGACAATTGCTAATTTCTGGGAAAAGTTGGAAAGTCGGATTGGTGGCTAGACATTCAACTGGTTGGTTGGGAATTTAACTGTAGTGTCGGTTACAATATCGGTGCGTAGTGTGTGAATGGATTGGAGGAGAATGACGTCATCTCCATGGTGGAGGATCGCTTCCTCCTCGTCTTCTGGTCTGAGGCGGAGCAGCTGGAGATTCATTCTCGTCGTCATTCTGGTGAGTTGTATTAGACACGGTTTTCTCTTTATAAATTTTATGTAATTGATTGTTAATTAGTATGTGTAATTTTAAAGTTTTTTTTAGTGGTTGCATTTTAAGTTAATTCTCTATTGAACTCTTTAATATTACCGCGTTAAAACTGCGTTTATATCTGATTGGTTAAACAAGCGTATAAGGAATTTGTAATATATTTTATGGGATGGTTGAATGGTAGGAAATTATGGATCTCTTTAGAATTTTATTTTGGCAAAACTATTAACCCGATCTGAATGAAACTTTATCAGTAGATAAACTACTATCTGCTGTACACACGGTATTTTTTTCATTGTTATATCTTTGAAAACTTGGGTGCCATAAGCGATCAACTTTACTGCCTTATAGACTGTACGTTATGAAATGACTGAGTGAAACTGTGAATCTTTGAATTTTGAATGGATAGCTAATCAACTGAGTGTTGGCAATCCGATATCTTAAAGGATCCCTGACTTGTTCAAGATCTGTTTTCTATATACTGAATCTATATTGGTCCTAATTGTGTGAACGAGGAGTTTATTATCTGTTCAGTAGCATGTCAGTATATTAACTGGTATTATAATGGTGTACTTAATATGTACTGTAGTTAACATGATAATGGCATGCTGGTATGAGGGCAAGGTCGGGTGGTTACCGTTCCTGTTGATGATGCAATTATGACGTAGCGATGAATTTGCGACGTTGTAATTAGGTCAAGGTCGTGCGAGAAGGTTATACTAGTAAAAAGCTCTTATTAGTCGAGAATCAATCTATCGTTATAACTTTTAAATGGAAGATATCTATCGATCCATCTATCTGCCTATCTATCTATCTTTTAATTATCTATCTGTTTATTTATCTATCCGTCTATCTGGCTGTCTTTTTGTCTATCTGTCTGTCGATCTACCTATCTACCACCAATGTATATCTATCTTTCTATTTACCTATCTTCTTTCTTTCTATCTATCTATCTGTCTATCGATTGATCTATCCATCTATCTATCTATCTACCTCTACCTATCTATCTGTCTATCTATCTGTCTACCTATCTGTCTGTCTTTCTGTCTGTCTGTCTGTCTGTCTTTCTGTCAGTCTGTCTGTCTGTCTGTCTGTCTGTCTGTCTGTCTGTCTGTCTGTCTGTCTGTCTGTCTGTATCTCTATCTATCTCTTATCTATCCATCCATCCGTCCAGCTATCGATCCATCGCCCTAACTATCTGTGTGAAGACCGAGTCTATCATCGTGACGATCGTAGAATCACGTGTTTGGCTACTTTTGGCGATTCTTCTGAATGGCCGGTTCAGTAGGTCATTAAGACGTCCTATAGGGTTTTTAAAACACTGGACAAGAGCTATGGTAATGTATAATGCAGACGCGGAGCTTAATGTAAGCAGGGTTGACTACAATCCCTTGTCTATTGAAGACGTGAACGCGGTACTAATGGGCGCTAGTCGGCGTGTGTGAAATCAAAGAGTCGCATGCGTTTTAGATTTATATCCCTTTGTTTGTTTTATTCGTTCTCGCGCTGTATCATTTTCGAACATCTCGTGACCTTACGAACACATTCTCAGTTCATTGTGCATCTCCTTGTACTCTTCGCCGTTTTAAGCATTTAAAGGGTTGAGTGTGAATCGTTTGGAAATGTTACAAGTTACTTTATGTTCTGTTTATCTCTCTAATCTAGCCATCTGTCAATTGTTTGTCTGTCGATCTATCTATCCATCAATTTATCTATCTATCTTTTTATCTATCCATTTATCTATCTAACTATCCGTTTATCTATGTATGGTTGTGTTTGTCTATTCATCAACTTATTTATTTATCTATCTGTATATCTATTTATCTGTCCTTCTATCTATCCATCAATTTATCTATCTATATTTCTATTTATCTATCCGTCTGTCTGTCTGTCTTTTTATCCGTCGATCTACTCATCTATCTATCTGTCTATCTATCTATCTATCTATCTATCTATCTATCTATCTATCTATCTATCTATCTATCTGTCTATCTATCTATCTGTTTATCAATTTACCTGGATCTATTGAACTACCAATCTGTCTACCTGTCTATTTGATCTATCTACGTGCCTATCTATTTATCTGTCTGTTTGCCTATCTAAATATCTGACTATTCAAATGTCTCTCTATCTGTTTATTTATTTAGCTGGATGTCTATGTAGCTATCTATCTATCTGTCTATCTATCTATCTATCTATCTATCTAATCTATCTACCTATCTATCTAACTATCTGCCTGTCTATCTTTCTATCTGTCCGTCTATCTGTTTATCGATTTACCTGGATCTATTGAACTATCAATCTGTCTGCCTGTCTATTTGTCTATCTATCTGTGTGCCTTTCTATTTATCTGTCTGTTTGCCTATCTAAATATCTGACTATTAAAATGTCTCTCTATCTGTTTATCTATTTAGCTGGATGTCGAACTATCCAACTGTCAGTCATTCAGACTGTCCACATACCAGTCTATCTAGCCATCTGTCTGTCCGTTCCTCTATTCATCTCTCAGCTTATCAATCCATCTATCGATCTACCCAACCCTCCAACAACCCATTCGTCATCTCTTTATCCAACTGTCGATTTACCCATCCATTTGTATCTCTGCTTGTGAAACTTATACCGGGAAATAACGAATTAAATAGCTAATCTATAGCTATTATTCCACCAACTAACTATCTATAGTAACTTACCAGTTACAACTTTCCACTGTTATATTGAACTTTCCAACTACTCTCACAGTTTTCTGCCCAATCCTGATTCCTGGACGCTATGCGTTTCAGTCTAATGAGGAATTCTTATCGCGATACCTAAAGGTGTCTTGATACAAGACGAACGGGGAATCTCGATTAATCCATTCAGGAAAACTTTACACTATCAATCAGTGCACCTTATTAGGTTCTACGAGCTTTTTTAAAAAAAATTCTCGCCGCTGGTTGAAATCTTGAGTGTAGTTCGGTGTCGATCAATTTAGAACTTTATAAAAACTCACCACGGAGGACTGAGAGAAAAGGGTTTAGGCTGATAGCATCTCTATACAACACCACTGAAAGCCGCCATTTTTTGAATCGCAAAGTCATGTGAATGGTAATCTGCATATCAGGGAAATCTATGGTATTTATTGCTGGAATTTTTTGCTATTACTGTGGAATGAATTGCATTGGATTTTTCAATCTCTCTATCTATCTGCGTATCTGCCTGTCTGTCTTTCTATATGCATCAATCTTTTCTACCTATCTAATTATCTGTGTACCTATCCATCTGCCTATTCTTCTGCTATACTCTCTCTCTGTCTACTTACCTGTCTATTTATCTGTCTATGCGTATCTATGTGTCTGTCTGTCTGTCTGTCTGTCTGGCTGTCTATCTATCTATCTATCTTATCTATCTATCTATCTTATCTATCTATCTATCTATCTGTCTATCTTTCTGTCTATCTATCTATCTGTCTGTCTTTATATCTATCTATATATCTATCTGTATATCTATCTATCTATCTATCTATCTATCTATCTATCTGTGTGTTTTTTGTCTATCTATCTATCTATCTATCTATATATGTATCTGTTTCAACTGTCTACCAACCTGACTATCTTTCTATTTGTCTGTACTGTCTATGAACCTGTCTAATTATCTATCTATCTATCTGTGTGTCTGTTTGTCTTTCCATCTGTCTGTCTATCCACCTTTGTATGCTGTCTGTCCCTCAGTCTATCTATCTTTTCTATCTATTTTTCAATATATCTATCTATCTATCTACCTGCCTCCTACCAACCTATCTTCCTATTTACCTATATATCTGTCTGTCTATCGACCGGTCTATCTATCTATCTATCTACTATCTGTTTGTCTTTTCATCTGTCTGTCTTCCATCTTCCTCCTTCTATGTCTATATATCGAACTGTTTGTCTATTTATCTAGCTGTCTATCTGTCTACCTCTCTCTCTATCTGCTTGTATACCGATAAATCCATCTATCTATCCCTCCGTCTATCCATAGGTCTCGTTCTTTGGCATTGTTGAATTTCACCACTTTTGTGGGGCAGGAAAAGCCCCCTCCAAAAAACAACAAACATGTCATAGAGGAAGTTAAGAGAGAGAGAGAGAGAGAAAATTGAATTTTCTAAACGGGTTTCTATTTTTTTGGTCCGCTGGCTACTATTTTATGGTTGACGTGTTCGCAAGTAATATATATTGCCGTAATGGCAGGAATTTCCATGTTTTTAAATGCGATATATCCCGTCTGTATTCATGCGCACATAAAATTCACAGCCACGTTTTTCCCCCTTGTATCACGAACCGGCTTTATTTTGTTTATTTATTTATATCCTCTTTTTTCCCCTCTCGTTTTCCCTCTCTCTCTCGGATAGACGAAAATAATATATATTTTTACACGCAGGACCGCCCGTGAAGAATCGGCAATTTCGTGAATAGCTTAATCAATACTTTGGAACGATATGGCCTTTTTTTCGAAGAGGATATTTGCTGATCCCTGAAAAAGAGAAAAAAGCACGTTCAGAGTATTTTTATGTATTTTGGTTTGGAATTAAAGTGATCTGGCAACGCTGCTTTGTTATTTTTTCCCAACAAAAATACCAAAAAGCAACGGTTTTTGAATAGCAGCAGACGACCGTTTTCTGAAGTTCAAGAAAGATGGATCACGGATATGCAATAGGCAATATCCCACATCTGTCAATGCTCAATGACATTCACGCAGAGAAAAACTAATTGCACCCGGGATAGCGTAACTGCCCGAGCGGGCGTTCCGTTTTTCCCCGAGATGTTGTCGTCCGGTTTGAAAACGTATGTGTGGGGACGAACTAACGTATTGCTTATATTGCTTCCAATTCCAAGTAATTTATACAGTTTGAATTTATTTTTCTATAGAGGTAAACTAATCTGTTTTATATCATCAATAAAACTGGATATTCGTTGGCGGGTTAATTGTTAGTCTCTCGTGTAGGCGAGTATCGTCAAAGCCCAAGTGTATGACTCTGCATGAAGCCAGTCAACCTTGAAAAACCTGTCTTTGACAAAAATCTGTCTGCAATAAATCAAAAGTCGCGTTCTCAGTATGTGTGTGTGCCTATGTACGGCAATTGGTTTTTACGGTCCCTTCATAACTATTCATTAGGCAAGTCGGGTCTCTCCAGCACCGGGAACGCGGCAATTCAAACACGAAAAGTGTCGCCGCAAGCTGGCGGGAACTACTTTGTTATGTGTGGTCTGATTTCACTTCACGCCCAGCTAGTTTAGCATTGTTTTCCTTTTTTTTACTTTTAAACTCTGTAAATGTGTGTAAATGGAACAGGAATAACAGTTTCCTTTTTTTTTCCCTGTCGCAGGTCGTCGGTTGCGATGGCGTCGTGGGCTCGGAGAGACGGTGGGACGCGTGTGGGGTCTGCGGGGGCGACAACTCCACGTGCCAGATCATCTCGGGAATCTTCACCGAGCCTCATCTGCCGCACGGTTACAACTTGATCGCCCAGATACCCAAAGGAGCCTGTCATATAAACATCACGGTGTTGAAGCCAACACGAAACTATTTAGGTTTCATTTTCTTTTTCATTTTTCTTTAATTGTTTCAAAAGGACTCATCTCCAGATTTTACGGGCCATTACCATCGAATGGGCGAGTTAAAAATGGGCCTGCTAGCTTTTAGCGAGAAATAATTTGCTCGTAACTGACACGCTTCATGGAATGCTCGAATTTATCGCATCAAGTCAGCCAGGGGACAAGACGGCGCCATTCTCTCCAAGTCCCCTTGCTAATCTTATAGACTCTCCTTTAAGTTTTTTTAAAAATAAAACTTAAGCAATAAAATATAAAATTAAAAAATAGAGAACTTTAAAAAATGGAAAAGAACAGCTTCACAGTTGAATGATTCCTCTCCCACACTTAATTCATTTTTCTTTAGGAAAAAATAACGTCAAGTAGAGCGTATCGAGCACTGGAAACACATATTCTCGGTGTAACACGTAAACGAGGTTGATAAAATGGCCAAACATAAATTAGCCTAGAAATTCTCAGAAGAAAAAAGGAACTTGAGACGAGTTAGAAAACAGGAGAGTGGGGCGAAAAAATAAGTAACTAATCTAATCTGTGTCTAATTAGTCGCGCTGACTTGCATGGAACAAATCAAGCACGGCGCCGTACAGTTTGAACCGTACTCTATACGCGACTGGCAATTAACATTCACCAATGGGGCCGCCGCATATAATGCGCTGTAAATTTCCATCCCACTCGTAAAGTGTCACAACAGAACAATTGATGATAACAATGGCCTACAAAATATGAGCGAAATTGTATTAGCACATGCATATCTTGAACCGTTGTCTTAATTCTAATGTAGGAGAGCAATCAAATTGAATTCGAATGGATCTTAATTAGATTTAAACTACCAAAAAGGGTTAACGGTTAGCTGAGGGACTGTGAATTGACCTTTTGGAATCTTTAAATAGCCCTACGTCGGCCGGCGGACGGTTCGTTTATCGTGAACGGCAACTGGGACATCAACTGGTCGGGGGATTACCAAGGTGCCGGAACCACTTTCACGTACACTCGCCAGGAGGCCTCGACAACGGAATTCATCTCGTCGCAAGGACCGCTTGCCGAACCTGTCGATATTATGGTATCTTTAACTTAACTTAATTCAATATAACTTCTATTACTTGGATTAATACAGCTTGAGTTTACGTTGGTTCCTAACAAAGTCAAATTGTTAATTTAATGTAGAATGGAAACGCTAATTTGTAATTGTTTTAATCCCTTACTGTAATTACTATGTACAGTTTATACTAATGTTGATCTTGTTGGTAGAGAATACAGTAGTTAGAATATAGCAGGAAGATAGTACAGTTAAGATAATGTAATTGCCATTAAGTTGTCAGTATATCGGAGCAATACAACTTGTTATTAGTAGATTATTATATAAATGATAATAAGATAATATACGTGTAAAATATAGTAGTATACGGTAATGCTGTGTAACTTGATTCAGATGCAATTTAAGTAATTTGACATCAGTCGTGGATATTAGGTTTTGTAACTGAAACATCAACCATTAATCGTCAGGAATGGTTTATATATTTTAATAGTAATTATATTGTAATCATAAAGTTTAATGTGATATAAATACGATACTAAATTGGAATACATCTGATTTATGATAGATCTGTGCATTAATTACAATTCAATTAGTTGATTGTTTAAAAATTAGAGATTACTGAATAGCCATCTAGTTCACCTAATTTAAGTTGGTTTACCTCTAATGAATTTAAGCTAATGATGCGGTAAGGATACTTAAACTTGACGACAATAACACTGAATTTCAAATTTTGTATTTCAGTATTACGATTAAGAAACTATAATAAATAATTATAGTTACTTGGGAAAAGTGAAACGCAACGCATTACTGTAATTTTCTCATATGCGATTCGTTATTCAACATTTTTATAAACAATAAGTTGCCATCCATTCTCAACTTGAATTTATTATCAAAATCGGAACTAATGTTAATTAACTACTGGTATTATGTCATTAATTTCCAGGTAATTGCCTATCAAGTGAACCCCGGCATCAAGTACGAATACATGATCCCGCTGGGCGCCAGCAACCCCGCCCTGTCCGGTCAACCCAACCCGGGTACCAATCTGGCTCCTCCGTGGCCCCGATCCGCATTACCGGCGCCCGTGTCGTCAAATCCCGTCGTCAATGGGTTTCCCGGTCGTCCGGCCATCACGTCGGGATCCCCGTCGACCTATCCGTCGCTCAGTTCCAGCGGAGGATTGGCTCATTTTGGAATCGTGCCCCAGTTTACCGATGGCTCGACAACCTCCCCCGCTGAGAAGCTTCCCGCCCCCAGCGAGGGTAAACTGCCGAGTCAGAAACGCACTCAGCGACCGCGAATTATTGAGGGTCGTCAGAGACCGCACGAGAGGCTCGCCGGTCCTAGATCCTCGCCCGATGTCCAAGGGACGGATCCCGGCAGCGCGGCTACCTTGAATGGAGTCAACAACAGGAGGAGCAGGAGGGCCAAGTTTGTTTGGAAACAGTCGGGATTCACTGAATGCTCCAAGACCTGTGGAACTGGTAATTAAACACGTATTATGGGTACAATTCTTAATTTCAATTAACTTTATATGTTATAGTTTAATTATAAATAACATTAATTGATATTTGACAGCAAGAAGAATTTTTTAAGTTTTTATAATTATATCTAAAATATATTCGTATTATATTATATCAGTTAATTCGGATTGAAGACTAGAAGCAGTATAAGATATTAAAATTATTACTGTGTTATATGTCTATGCATATTTATATTTAGATGGAATTACATAAAGTTTAATGCTATTTAGCGTCATGTTAATTTAATTATATTAGAGTAAAATAAGCAACAAAATGCCAGTAAAGAATCGAAAAAATATTTTTTATTGAAATCCAACTAGCTGCGTAATATTGACCAAGTCGGCGCAACGTTGACCTTGACAATTCGAAAGGTCATTCTGACTTCACACATGCTTCAGTATCATTATTATACGCTATTTAACGTTATTAATTATTATTTCAGTTAAATCGTATCTCGGATTTACAAGTTCTAAGTGAATCGAATGAAGCCAGAAAGAGCATTAAGTATTATTGTATTAATACACATATCACATTATATTAAATCTCATGGATTGATATATCGGTGAGATTTTACTGACGTTAAAAAATATGAAACTGGTCATCTACGAAGTTGTGTTAATAAATTGAATCAGCAAGAACTTAATATTGAATGAAACTAGATATTTGAACTTGTGATGTTAATTTACCTTATATTATTATAAACATGATTTATTATTATTATTATTATTATTATTATTATTATTGTAAGCAACCCGACTGGGAAGGTCTCTTTTTTAATTTAGTTATTATTTTTTTAAATCTTCCGTAGAAGATGATTAAAAGGTCTGGCCTTCTAATGAATTCCATGAATATGAAAGTCATTCGCCTTTGCACGTTTGGCTTTTTCCCTTCCTGAGGAAATTCAGTAGCAAATCCCTGTGGGAGAGGTTTATTTTCAGGGGCGTGGGAAAAACAATATTAAATAAGATGAAAGAACAAATTGCCCATTTGTACGCTAAACAGCCGACTGAAAGAAAGCCGTAAACATGTATTTCACCTTTTGAAGGAGAAGGAGCTCATATCACCGGGTCGCCGTGTTGCCTTTGGTCAATTTTGTTTTTGTAATCCCCGTTTATTTTTTTTTCCCTCTGTCTTAAACATATTTATTTTGGTGATTCTCGCAGGCACTCAGACGACTCAAGTTGTTTGTGTAAAGGAAGACACGGCAGCTCCGGTTGCTGAACGACGCTGCAGGCAAGACGAGAGACCAGCCCCGGAAACGGTGCGATGCAACACAAAACCCTGCCCTGCAGAGTATGTATATACATATATATATATGTTTAGGATGTAGACGCGTATACTTGATCAAGTGGCACCTTAATTGCTTTGGCAACGCAGTGTAGTGCAAACAAGCTGGAATGACCCCCCCCTCCCCCATTCCCTCCTCCCCCTCCTCCTCTCCCTCCCCCTCCTCCTCCCTCCGCCGGATGTGTAAACAGCATGTGATCTTGAAGTTTCCTCATCTTTAGGAGTAATGGACTATAACGATGTAGACTGTATTACTATTTGTACGAATAGAGTTTGTCTATGTTACTTATAAATTACTTGTGTGTCAGTTATGTACTAGGGTTGAAGTATGTTATCTATGGACGTGTAACAAACAGCACTTTATTGTATTACTGCGCTTGTTGTATATTTACTTATATGTAATTGATAATTAAATAATAAACAAAGATTTGCGTATCTGTTAAAAGTTTATTGTCAAGTATTATGCACCTAAAGTGTTTAGTTCTGCGTGGAAATCTAACAGACGTTTAACCCTGTTCAATTCCAGTAGAAAAGTAGTCCGGCAACTGTCTATCAAATCACAAGTAAAGTACGAGTTACAGTACTAAGATCACAGTGTTAATGTGAATTACAATTTAGTGGAAAAACGTTGTAATTTCAATGTAATGGAAGGATACGAGTAGAAGAAATAACACTTCGGATCTACTTAATAATATCGTGAATAAATTGAAATCTTTATTTCAAATAGAAATGGTACTTTTTAAAGACACCCGGAAGCTTTCCATCAGCTCTTAGTTACAATATGAATTTACAACATAATGAACGGAGGTGGGGAGGGTGGGGGGTGGGGGCTGATTGGGGCCGGGCTGCGGTAGGAAATGAACGCATAATGTTGTCTCGAGTTAAGACGGATTGCCTTTTTTGTTGTAGGTGGGTGGCTTCCGACTGGAGTGCTTGCAGCGTGACGTGCGGTGAAGGCGTTGAGACGCGCGATCTGGCATGCAAACAAGAGATCTCGGCCACGCTGACGATGAAAGTCACCCAGGCGGCCTGTCTGTCCCCCCCGCCTGCGATTCAGAAACGCCGGACCTGTCAGTTAGCCCCCTGCACGAGATGGCACGTCTCCGAGTGGTCCACAGTAAATATTGACTTAACATATAACGAGTTTTATATACAGTCTATAGGAGTTTCCACACACACAAAAATGGCGGATTCGGAGTTATTAGTAATTTGCAAATTTTTGAGGATTTTTTTTTTGGCGAAACTAACAAACTGATTTCAATGAAACTTGAGGAGTGCATTAAGTGCGACTAGGTCTACGTTCAGTATTTTTTGGGTCGCTCCATCTGTGAAACTGTAGGAGCAGTAAGCAATCAACTTTACCACCAGCAAGAACTCTTCTTTTTGTATTGTTCTAGACTGTGCACTCTGCATCTATAATTATATATTATTCACTTGTATTATTGTACTTAATGTATAATTATCTTTATATATATTAGTAATACGTAATAGTAACAAAATTTCAACAGATGTCAACATTGAATCCTTTGCTTGTAACTTGTCGGTTTTGTAAATGTTTCGCTGAAAGGCTACCCTCTTGTACCGAGACAGATCTCTTTGATAGGTGCTGCCTCCTGGTGGTCAGTTTTGCTGTTTTTCTATTGGTTGATGGGTTTTAAGAGTATTTCTGTTGAGAAAATAGCCTGGTGTAGCTTTGAATGATGGATGACTCAAAATTGAGTCATTCGTTCGTTTTGGCTTATAAGACCGTTTACCGGACTATACGAATTGAATGAAAAGCCAGATTGGGAGTTGGAGGATTCTTGAAGAATCTTGAAATTGCCTGATGAGGCATATGTGACTCGCAATGTCATTCAGGTAGAAGAAGAGTTGGTAGAATAATTTGCTTTAAAGTTGTATTTCAAGTATCGGTTTCATGACTCAATTTGAGTCATTCAACTTTCCATCTGAATCATTTTGAAATTAAAGTGGGAGAGCTATGGGATTGTTAGGGAGTCTTGAACTGCCTATGACTCAAATGCGAGTCATTTTGAGTCATTCAACTTTCTAAAACCATGGAAAGGAATCAACTGTGAATGAGTCATTCAACTAGCCGTCCTGAGTCATCTCAAAAAGCAAAAAGGAGAGTCTGGACATTTCTAATGAATCTTGAATCCCCTATGATTCAAACATGACTCCCATTAAGTCATCCAACTGGAGAAATTCAACATAGAAGTCATCGTTGAATTACCGAGTCAGCTAACTGCGGAATAGTTTCCTTTTCAAGATTGACTCATGACTCAATCGAGTCATTCAATTAGCCTTCCGAGTTACCTTAATAAACCAGAAGAAGTCAGATGTTACCTAGAGCGTCAACATGACTCGCTTTGAGTCATTCAACTGTTACGATTCATCGAGAGTTAAGAGTAACAGCTTTCAAGTCACTTTAGGTACGACTCTTGCTTCATTATTGAGTCATTCGTTACTGTCGCTATTCAATAGCACACCAAGATTTCTTTGGAATCTGTCGAATTTATTTATTTATTTTTGACAATTTTTGTTTAATTTTTGAAGTGTTCTGCGGACTGCGGTAAAGGATTACGTCACCGGAAGGTCTACTGCGCCACGGACGGCGGTCGCGAAGTGGACGAATCTCAGTGCCCGGACGAGGTGAAACCGGAGGAGCGTGAAGTCTGCGACATGGGCTCGTGCTCGCGAAACACGTGGTTCTTCACCGACTGGACCGGCCACTGTTCCGAAGAGTGTGGCACCGGAATTCAATCTCGGCAGGTGTACTGTTCCGCTTCCGACGACGCCGGCTGCGATGACGGCAACAAGCCCGATTCGACCAGAACCTGCGTCTCCAACAGGGACTGTGCCGGCAAGTGGTTTGCCGGAACGTGGAGCCACGTAAGTATCTTGTTTCTGTTTCAATGTTCTTCAAATATTGAGACTTCCAAGTTACTCGCTTGTAAGGTTATGAATCAGGAACGATTGGCTGTTAAATAGACTTGATTTGGCTACCAGTTTTTTTTTTAATTAGTATTTAGGTAATTGACTTTTGCTTTTAATGATGTGTCTTTTTGTTTGTTAATTGTTTTCTCCTCCAACATGTCTGAAGTGTTCGTCGACGTGCAACGAAGGGTTTCAGACACGTGACGTCCTGTGCTTGACCTTCGTGAGGGGTCAGTACCGGGTGGGTCTGGACACCCAGTGCCCGAGCGCCGACAAGCCGGAAACCCGCCGAACTTGCAACTCCGGACCGTGTCTGCCTCAGTGGTACATGACCGATTGGTCCGAGGTACTCTAGTCGACGCATAGAAAATAGATCACGTAGTCCAGTCTATCACTGGCATCTTTCTTTCAACATCGTTTAGCTTCTTGGATTGTTTTTTTCCCAGTATCAGTAACCATACGCATTAATATAATCAATTATAATTAATATAACAACTTGGTGCGATTAAATATGAGTAGTTGATGTGGTATTTAGAGTATGGAGTGAAGGTGATCTTAAATATTCTAATAGTCGACATGGTACGGGTAAACGTTAAAAGTTCCATTCGTAATTGTTCGGCTTAGGCCAGATATGAGAATTTAGAGAAGGGAATTAATAATTGAATGGGAAAATGGAGAAGAGTTCTGTTTATGAATGAATGAAGGATCCCTAAGGGACAAGTTAAAAGGGGGTTGGCAGGTTGACAGACCGAGTTTATTACGATTTCGCCATTGGTGTATTTATTGTATGATTTACTTGATTAATCTAATTAATTAACGTTGCTAATTAATCAACAAATTATTCGTGTAATTTACAGTTATTCAACTTGATTAGTCTGAATATTCATATTAATTTTATCTGAAGAATCAGTCTTGAAATACGAATTGAATCACGTGATATTAGTCTGGAATTGATCAAGTTGAATTCAATTAAAGTAGCAATGATGTAAAAGTGGATTAGATGTTATCCTTCGTGTAAAAGGGAGGGATCCTTAAAAGGGGGGATTAAGTTTATACGCTATGGGTAGGGAAAGGAAGCTTGTTAAAGCGCGGGGGTTCGACTTGGTGATGTATTGAACTGTTTTTTAAGTGTTCGGTGACGTGCGGAACGGGAGCGGAGCGCCGTGAAGTCAAGTGCCTTGATGGAAACCAACGACCATCTCAGGACTGCGTCGAAGAGACTCGTCCCCTTCAGCGGCAACCCTGTCACTCGACACCCTGTTCGCTGCACGCTCCTCAAGGTTTTAATTATCCCGCCTATTGTTGTTCCTTAATTAAAGAAAGAAGAAGGAAAAAATAGCACCGCCCCAGGAAAGACAATTTACACACGAGTCATTTGCATAACGAGAAGCTGGTATTCAAACTCGCTCGTTGACCCGCCACCGATTTGCCCTCTCTCCTCGATCTCGTGGCCCTCCCAATCCCATATTTTCAAATTAAAAAAGATCCAGGAATTGATTATTTTAATCCGTTTTTATATCCAAACCCAAAATGGCTAATATTGGTTAAAATAATCAATTTTAAAGTTAATGTGATAAAAATTTCACAGTTTTAGCTGACGAGGACAGTTTATCCAAGAAGGCTCAGGACACGCCCACCGAGTCGACGACGACGACCACGCCCACCGGCCACTCCGATTGGCCGGTCCAAGTTTCGCGAGGAGGAGCCGCCAAGAAGGCGAGTCGGGCAAAAAACGCATCCAAGTTAGCGACTCCTTCAGCCGGCGAGACTTTGGGTAAAATCTCATTTACCAAGTTTTGGTTTTGTGTATCGCGTAGTTGCCGCTTCCTCGGTGGAGGAAGCGGCGGAGGTGGATGGGGGCCCCAACCCCCAGGGCAAATGATGTTTTGTTCGTAAAACTCTTCAATCTTGCAGGCGATTCCTGTGCGGACAAGTTCAAAAACTGTCACCTGGTAGTTCAGGCACGTCTCTGCCGCCTCAAATACTATCGGGTCTCGTGCTGCTCGTCGTGCGCCAAACACAGGGACTTGAAAAATTAAAGCCGCCTGGGTTTCCTGTGCGAAAGATTCATCAGTAAAATGAATAAATAAAAATAGGGATCTGGTCTGCTATTGTCCCTGGCCAAATTCCCCGGTGACTTTTATACATCCTCCTCCTTTTCATAGTAGAGACTCTCACTGTCGACCTCTCTGTATCTCTTTTAGCCTCAAAAGTTCATTCATTTCTAAAGTTCTACAGTGGCGAGTGGGCGAACAAAGAATGGGGGGAGGATACATGGAGTTGTTACCAAACTGTGAAAGTTGTGCTTTTTCCCCCACCCCGTCATCATCACAGACGACGCTCGTTAAGTGCCATAAGCAAAAGCAGAAACAAAAGGACAACATTGATGATTTTTTTTTCTCCCGGAATTCTTATTTTTATATAATTGTATAATTTTTTTTATATTTTTATTTGCAGCGATTAAGATTACTTGAGAAAGATTCATCGATCTGCCATATACAAGTCCTATTGGGTGAGACATTTTCTCGTGTCGAAGCTCGTTTTCTCCATCTAACTCTCTCTCTCTCTCTCTCTTCGTGTGTCTTTTAATGCGATTTTTCTTTCTATTTATTAGCCCGTGAGAGATAAGAAAATAAGAAAGGAAAACTGTATAACACTGCCCTTTGATAACATAGCAAAATCATACTTTGCATAAAGAAGTGCTCCCTCATCCCTCCCCCTCAAGATATAGGCATCCTCTCATTACACAACTTGGACAGTTTCAGTGTGTGTATGCGTGGAGAACTGAAATATAAGTAAGAAAACTTAAGTTATACACCGCTACAAGGTAATCGTTCATTGAAAGTGTAATTATGTTACCATGGAAACGGTCTCTCGTTTTACGATTGGGTTGAAATGTTACCCAAAAAATTGCGAATCTCGCCCTTTTTGAGCTGTCAGCGCGGATTCCAATTTGGCCATAGTTCTGTGAACAGGGAGAAGGAAGAAAAAGGTTGTGCGATTCGCCAGGTTTTTTCTCTTTTATTTCCAGCTGTTCTGGTCCTTGAAGTGTGCGGCTTCAGATCCCCGCCCGTGTACCAGGGAATATATCCAGTCATTGCAGTTGCCATGGAGTCTCCATGGATAAGTGAAGTTTCTTAGCTAGCAGTGTACTATAAGCACATGAACCATCAAATTTTTTCCCCCCAGTTTTTTACCGTAAACCCTAACTCGGCAGCTGCGATACACCTAGCAACGTTGATTAATTCTCATCAAACTATTACAGTTTTATATTTACATTGTTTTGTGCATTATGTAATAGTATGTGACGATATAACCATTGAATCTCTGCTATTGCGATGCACCTAGCAACGTTAATTAATGATCACTAAATAATATTCTACTTATGTAGTATATTGAAATAAGGTTCTAATTAATATGACGTAATCGAGAATTGTAAATAAAAGCACCCTTAGATGCTTTGATCAATAAAACCATTGTTGTTTGAGGAATCTTAACTCTATTTCAGTCTAATCGAGTTCGATCAGCTCGTTTTCATTGTTATACAAGTTGCAATTAACGAAGATTTGCCCGGCAGAATACGTTAAGCTATGGTCCAACTATCTACATAACTATCTAACTATCTCTCGGTTTAATCGTGTATTTGTCCAGCTACTTATCTATCTCAGTTGTATGAACGAACAGTTACTCGGCAGAGTACGCGTTTAGCTGATCTATCTATATAAGTATCTATCCACCTGTTATCTATCTACCTATCTAGCTGTCTGCCTATCTATCGGTCAATTCGTGTGTCGATCTACCTATTTGTCCACCTGTCTATCCATCCATCTATCTGTCTATCGTGTCATCTAATCTTATCTATCCATCTGTCTATCTGTCTTGTCTACCTGTCTGCCAATCTATCGGTCAATTCGTGTGTCGATCTGCCTATCTATCCATCCATTGAACCATCTATCTGTCAATCTGTCTGTCTATTTATCTGTCTATCTTGTCATCTGATCTTATCTATCTATCCATTTGTCTATCTATCTATCTACCTATCTATCTGTCTACCTTTCTGCCTATTACCTGTCTATTCATGTGTCTATCTATCTATTACCCATTTACCATCCATCCGTCCATCTACTTACCTATCTATCTATTGTCATCTGATCTTGCCTCTCTATTCACTTGTCTATCTATCTACCTATCTACTTGTCTGCCTATCTATCGGTCAATTCGTGTGTCAGTCTACCTATCTATCCACCTGTCTATCCATCCATCTATCTGTCTATCTATCTTGTCATCTAATTTTATCTACCTGTCTGCCTATCTATAGGTCTATTCGTATGTTTATCGATCTACCTATCTATCCATCCATTCAACCATCTATCTCTTAATCTATCTGTCTATTTATCCCTCTATCTTGTCATCTGATCTTATTTATCTATCCGTCTGTCTATCTAACTACCTATCTACCTGTCTGCCTAACTATCGGTCTTCGTGGGTCTATGGATCTACCTATCTATCCATCCATGCAACCGTCTATCTATCTACCTGTCTGCCTTTCTATCGGTCTATTTGTATGTCTATCGATCTACGTATCTATCCGTCCATCCAACCATCTACCTGTCTAACTTGTCATTTGATCTTATCTAACTATCCATCTGTCTATCTACCTTTCTATCTACCTATCCATCCGTCCATCCATCCATCCATCCATCCATCTATCTATCTATCTAACTATCTTGTTATCTGATCTTATCTACCTATCCAACTGTCTATCAATCCACCAGTCCGCCTATCTATCTGTCTATTCGTGTATCTAGCTATCCATCTATATCTATCAATCAAAGAATGCATATTAACAGAATACTTCATTCGAGTGTCCAATAAACCGATCTATCTATCAAGATAAGGACCTTGATCTGGTTTCGATTTCAAACAACACAAAAGCCTGCAACAGCTCCATACTCTTCTGACTAATTAGCACGGTTTCAATCAATGGGACCTAATTATAGGTCAATGTTATAATTAGCGCACTGGAAGAGAAATGCACTAAAACGGATGTTGTATATTTCTTCTTTCACACAGAGTGAGGAACGGTCTTGTTAGACAGCTTATCATTTAATGTTTTTTTTTATTGTCCTATTATTGCTTATTGTTAGCAAGCCAATATTGGAGTCTTGCGACATGTGTGCGATCCACATATATGTTTCTGTGCCAGGGGGGTTTTTCAAGGGAAACAGATATCGCAGCCATTCACGTAGCTCGTTAACACATTTAACGCCTTTTTTCCACAACAGACAGGCAATAGGAAAGGGTTCTTGCAAAGCCTTAGTATGTTACACTCACTTATTAGATTGTTGAGAACCTCATTAAGACCCCCCGACGGTTTGTTTTGTCGGAGCAACCGTTTAAGAGTCGCATTGCCGGCTTCTGTAGCGTCTTAACTTGCGAGTTGCCCAACATAATGTTGTTTTATTTTATTGGTAAAATTTCAACTTTGTAAAGTCATTAAGGAGTTGACTTTAAAGTGCTGGGAAGTTGTGTTCGGTTAGGATGTATTAAGGTTTCCTAGTTACATAGAATAGCTTGTTAGCCTCAAGTTTCTCGGCTATCTATCTATCTATCTATCTGTCTGTCTGTATCTATATGTATCTCTAGACCTATCTATCTGCTGTTCTATTTACCTATTCCACCTAGCTGTCTATGTGCCTATCTACCCATCTACTATCTAACAATCTATCCATCTATTTATCTATCTGTCTATTACATATCCGTCCATTCATATCTGTTTATATGCCTCATCACTAATCTATCCGACCATTTACCTTTCTATCTGGCTTACTGCACCGTTTTAATATCTATCTGTCTGTATACCTATCCAACTATCATATTGCCTATCTATCTATTTAGCTCTTCCACCTACCCGTCTGCGTGTATGTCTATCCATCTATTACCTTTTTGCTGCCTTACCAGACCGTCTACTTACCTATCTATTCACCTATCTATCCATCTATGTATCCATCTATGTATCTATCCATCTATCCATCTATCTATCTATCTATCTATCTGTCTATCTATCTATCTATCTATTTATCTATCTATCTTTGAATCTATTTAAGTCTATCCATCTATTAATCTACCTGTCCAACTATCCGTCTAGATATCTATTGCGACATGTGACCTTCAAACGAACTTCCAAGAAATTATAATGAACAGTTTTCGACAAGTTAACAAATTATAACCTAATTAAGTTAACAAGTGTAGTAATGCCCCCAATATAATTTGGTATAAAAAAAAAATTTAAAAAAGATGGAAATTGATAAGACATCGTGGACCGTCAACTCATTTCCAATGGAATAATTTTCTAACTTAATTATCTTAAATGAATTAATATTAAGTTGAACATCTGAAAGTAAAAAAAAGCAAGGGCCTTTTGAAATAAAACTAATCAGGGTCTAGTTTAATTAAATCTCAGTCTTTTAATCAACTAGATTCAGTCCATCCACGGTTTCTAGGATTCCAAGTTGGAGCAAAACAGAACTTAATTACAATTGTATTTAACTGTTTTCTATCGAGACAAGTAATCCTAGGAAATTAAGCGCTGTCTGGGAAAGTTACCAAGTTGAATATTAACTTTCATACTTTGTGATAGCGATTCTTAATTTGGTGAATTCTAGACTGACAGGAGAACTTTTATCTTAACCAAACCAACGGGGGATACATAGAGACCCTTATGGTATGTCTATGGTCTCCCTCTATGATTTAATGCAGTCGTAATAATTGAGGTAAAGTGCTGTTGGATTGTTAAAAGGAGGGATTGGATTTCTATTAGACGTTCAGACGTTTGCTTTGTGTATGTGAAACGTCACTATTTGCTGGTCTACACGTATGTACGTG
>JAIQCU010000996.1:0-32551 GCA_022114935.1 Leptestheria dahalacensis | reverse complement strand
GGAGTCGAATTCAAAACCAGTTCGGAATTGCTCTCTAGAGGAGCAATCCTAGAAGTGCAATGATTAAGCAGCTCTATTTCCCTTTGTAAAAGTTGACTAACGGTTCTTCTTTCGTAAGTTTGCTTTGTTAAAACTAGAAAAAGAACCTATTCAGACCTTTATTCCTATACCCAAGGTTTCTTTCATCTCTTATTCTTCGCTCAGGGTTCACTAATGAGAGTCTTTTTTAATACAGCTGAACAAAAGGACCTTACAACGTGTCAACAGAAAAGCTGCATCGTAATTAGATTAATACTGGCACCTCGTATACGGCTCCCATGGGCATGACCAAACAGGCGACGAGCAAATCGGCTACAGCCAGGGAAACGATCAAATAGTTGGCCACCGAGTGCAAGTGACGTTCCAGCAAAATAGCTGCAATGACGAACACGTTACCTGCCAGAAACACTCTCATTGATTCGGCAGCTCAGTAATTCTCTTAACTAGATTAACTACAGACGTAACGAATCACTGCAGCTTGTTCCACTTATTGTGCCGAGAACCACCTACTTTTGACTCACCCAACACTAAAAACAGAAAGACAACAAAACAGCTCTCCGCAAACTTATGATACGGAACCTGACTGTACGCACCGTTAAGTTTGGTAATAAATGTCAACCCAACTCGTTCTTTACCTTTTCTAATTAAAAGTTCATTACTGCTGTTCCGCTGTCTAACTATTAAAAATTTTTAAGTGAATTTGTTAAAGCGAATTCTGACCCTGGACCAACTATAACCTAACTATTATTAACGTAATGCAATTAGTAGTAAAGTAAAGTAAAGTCTTCGTCCTCCAGTAGCGTAGTTTGCCAAGTACATATATCAAGCTGCACATAACAGGATTTCCATGAGCTATCGCCGACAGTCCAAAACGGTTCTTTAATCTCGTTCCAGCAGCATGAATACGTAATCCGCGTGCCATGGAGAATCTGAATTGAAGATTTTACTCCGATCCCCAACCAAGTTGGTTAACCGCGTAATTCAACTTGCTAATGAAAACTACGCAACGATAGAAACTTGAACATCGATTATACAAATCTGCAGTTTCTGTTATGATCAAGTGTTGATTTGTTTGATTCGAAGAAGGTACTGTACAGGATGATAAAGAAGAAAAGATTAGGAATATTTCAGGAGAGAAGCCTATATACCTACGACGGTTGCTAAAATGAGTATGCCGAGGACTGTGGAAGTGAGGCTTGTGAAGATCAGATCATCGGTGTTCCAATTAGAAGACTGGGACCAGGTCACGTTCGTCGTTGTATTGTTGATCATTACCAGCTGGGTATCATTGGCTGGTGGGTCGTCGTCGCTCACATCGGCGCTCGTAAACAAAGTTGTTACATTCGCATAGTCGTGCACGTCCGCTGCAGCCATAGCTCTTGCTTCACACCACCGACACTTGACAACTGTCCAATAGAATATAGAATGCAATCATCGTCCGAGTTAATTAAGCTATTATTAGAACGTGAGGTTACATGGGGTCGGAAGGAATCCATTAAAGCTTTGTCCTTTCATATTACAAAGACATAGATGAAGTTAAAGTTTAAGATTAGATGCAAAGCAGTTTAAACTATCATCGAATCAACGTATAAGTAATTATAGTAATGCTATAGACGGTATATTGAAGGTGATACTTAAATGTTGTACAATCTCATGTATAGTATAGCATTACAATATAGTATTACAATACCGTATAAGTTAATTAAGAGGCCATTAGAACCAATCTTTCAACAACTGAATAGTGACGCTGTCCTAGCTTAACTCTGGAAACTTTTCGAAACTTGTGACGATACGTTGAATTAGCCATGAAAGGAAATGCAATGCCATGCCAAGAGCAACAATAACGTCAAAGTATAGTAATACAATAGATACTGATGGTGATACTTAGATGTCGTACAGGAATTACTAACGTACAATATACAAGGCATATTATATCTATTGTATAACATAGTATGTGAACAGTAGAAATACCATCGCTATGATGCTATTTTACTGGTTCTAGTTTTACCGAAGTCAGTAAAACATTCGAGACATGAGGGACATTTCCAAGTCACGAGAAGAGGCAAATCGACTCTACAGTCGTCACGACTATAGGCGCATAAAACGCAGGTGTAGTAGCTCTTCGAACAAGGACATAAACTAGAATGAAAGCTTTATTGCACCACAAGTTTCGCAAATCTCAGCAATAGTACTAAAAGCTTGATGTATGCTGCGCAGAGGAGAACCGCCAAATAGCCCACAGGCCTGAAACTTGATTTCGGACAATAAAAAGAAACCGTCGACGCACACAGAGAGAACCCAGTTTGATGGACGCACTCGTCTGGACATATGGACTCGTTTGACCATATCGCTGACTGTTGCAGTAAAAATCACGACCCAATCATTTCACCTGGACGAGCAAACCTACTTCCCAAGCCAAGTGAAGGTTGATTGAATTTCGGACGGAAAATTCGCTGGAACACGATGATGTATGTCATGTTAAATCGATAATCATCTCTTTATAGTTAGCTTGTCATAAGAGGGAGTTCGAAGAGGAGGAAAAAACGGGGAGATCCGTTATCTTCGAGGTATAAAAAAGCGGATTTATTACCAAGGAATCGTAAGGAGTTCCATAAAAAAGAAGGTGAATGAGTCATCAATCATACCGCCTGGAAAAGACCGTTTCGATAGGCTTTTTTTCTCCTTCTCTCCATCTTCCTCGCTGGTCAGCAGAAAACGAACCAGCAAACTTTCCTCCAATCTCATCGGGGTTGTATATAGTGTAAGTGCACCATGCGTTAAACGGTAAAACCCTTCATGGTAACATCGATAAAGCAGACAACTAGGTATAGAATCGCAATAACATCCAACATCCATAATAGAACTGTAATGAACAAAGTTCAGTTTTAACGCCATCTTACATCGTATTACTGTTGCACTTCATTGACTAATGCAAACTTCAGCATGCCCTGTCCCTACTGAATCGCATGTTACTTCATGCTGAACATGCTTCTTGCTGCTGAATGCAATAGGATTCATGAGAAACGACCCAAGTCCGACCTGCTGCAACGCATGCTTAATCGTACTGAATCTGATTTCAGCATGCTGAAAATGCTAGGATTTCAGAAACAGAACCATATGCTGCAAGTTATACTGAAACCGTATAGTTGTAGTAGTAGTCGTAGTAGTAGTCGTAGTAGTAGTAGTCTTACAACTAGAACTTCATTTGGAATACTTTTTGATCAATAGAACTTAAATGAAATCCATTGCAGAATACGGTTGCGTGCCCCTTGTCAGTTAAACTACTGTAATGCACGTCTGGGCCATACTTGTATATACATGCTGAGACCACGGTATGGGAGAGCCATGTTTCAATTTAGAAAGAAGGTATGAGCGGCTTAGGAGGAAGGAAGGTCTCCAGGGTACGTGTAGCAGCAGTTTCTCAGCGGGGCCCGGAGAGTAGAGCTACGCAAATCTTCCGTGAAATGTTATCCTTGGAGCAATACAACCAGCAACAGTCTTTTCCATTATCAAATTTTCCCTTCTATAGGAGCAAAGAAGAAGCACACGAGACGAGAACAAGAACCACTCACACGGTAAAATCCTTCTGCAAAAGCGGGCATCGGATCCCAAAACCCATTGTAGACTTAGGAATAAAGAGAAAGAGACAGCGAAGAAAATGGAACTGGTTCTGACATACTGTATTACTTGAACTTTTATTACTTACTACTACTTACCCTACTTACTTATAGTTATCTGTTATTAATGAACTACACTGATTGGTAGTAGTAGTATTACTAGTTTTACAACTATTTTACATTATCAATGATAGGACTGTGGCAATGGGCCAGAAAGGCCTTGACCCAAACTGATTTAACTTGCTGGGTAAACGTTGATGTCTTATGGCAGCCACGTTTTCAAAGATAAAACATCCCAAAAAGTACTGGCTATAGAACTAATAGTAGTTTACAAACTAGCCAAATTTCATTGAAATCATGCTGTTAGTTTGGCCAGAATAAAATTCTAAAGTATAAGGAACTATTCCTGTTAGTTTTTTCCCTCCAGCTTGTGTATTTTGGTGTTTGAGCATCGGGTTACTCCTCATATACGCTTGGTAGAACACATCTGATCCTATCTGCTATGGCCTTTGGGCCTGGGGAGAAGGCTATCCCCAAAATAAGGGGGACACATTAAAATTGATAAGGTTCTTGTCCTCTTTTAAGAAGATTCTGCATATCCAGAACATCTCCTTACATCTGCATTTGAAAATCTCCATTGAAGATGGTCTTTGTATATCAAGAGCCACACGTCAGTTTAATATTTCACAGTTAAACGCGCCGTATCGCGCTGTGTACGTCATATTGCATTTTTCAGTGGACAGAAAAGCTTATAACTTTGCGCTGTTTTTTTCTTTCTCCTCGTCTTGGGGTGCAGCCCAGCATGGAGACAAGGCATCCATGTATTGATTTGCTTCATTGGTGCCGACGCTCTTAGTTAAAGCACACAGCTGGGTGATACGTTGCATTGTGTAAGAAAGGGGATTTTTCCCTCCTCCCCTTAGATATTTTGTTGGGAAGCTGGCGTGAAAAGCAATTGGCGAGTTTGCCGCGTGCTGCTCACTTATGCATGGCCCCAGCAGCGGCGTCCCTTGCGAACTACCACATTCCAAGTTGTCTGGAAAGTTTTAGAGTGCCAGTTGATACAATGTAACTGCAACCAGCTTTTACCCATGTTTGGAGCCATTCAGTAAAGTAGGCGTGAGTTAAAGTTTAATACAATGATACTATACGCAATGGAAACTAGTTCTCACCTAGTTTGATCAACCGGTCCAGTTGGTTTATAGTTTATAAGATAAGTTTATAGTTTCAAGTTAATGTTCACTAGTAGAATCTTATGGTGTAGTTTTCATAATGTAAGTGTGCTATTAGCCAACCAGTCGGTCCTAGGTTTACCCTAGTCTATCGGTATCCTAGTCTGTTTCAACCAAAACCTTTTCCAGATGATTAACCGCATCTGGGGTTTTGAGACGTATCCAATAAAGTCAAGTCATATTATGATATCATATAAGAAACAACATGGTATATACAAGGTTAATAAACGTCGCCTCGTTTTAATTAGATTCTAATCAATTCTTGGCTCACCATGAAGCAACAGGGGTGAGAGATAGCGGTTCTAGTCACACCTCTGCAATTGAAGTCTTTCTTGATTGCACAAGGGCAACTCCCCCTTGATCGAACAAAGGTCGTCCAGAAACTAACCCAACTGGGTCGAGTGCAGCAATAGTTAAGAAAAGGGGTTCTTGATGGGACAAAGTCAATCGCTTATGGCGCCCGAGTTTTCACAGATACAACAACCAAAAAAATACTGAATATAAAACTAATAGTGCTTTACAGGCTAGTAAAGTTTCAATCAAATTGGATTGTAAGTTTCGCCAGAATAAAATTCTAAAGTTAAGAAGATCCATTCTTTCCTAACCATTGAGAACCTTTTTTCGGCTCTACAAGACTGTACACAAGGACACGGAAGAGAGGAGAAAAAAGCAAGCAGATAGCCACTTTGAGTTCAAGTGGGAAGGGAGAAAAGTCTTACCGATCGAAGCCCAAAGTTAATCTTGGGGGGAAACGATCCAAGCTTGTTATTGCATGCTTTTAACCCACGCCTCTCCTTATTTCCTCCACGTTTCTGTTCTAAAGTTACAGAAGAGATGTACGGGTTTTCATCGAGCTGCAGCGAAAAAGAAACTCTTTGTCATCTCTGGCAACATTATTTGGGCAATTTTTTAGCATTACGTGGTGGCAGCTATAGCTGATTAGTGGAACCTTTACGGTGGACCGAGGAAAAACCATAAGCCTCGTAACTCACTCGTCGATAACATCAACCATCTACCAAAGTAAACGATTCCCTTTTTCTTTAAAACGAAAAAAATGCCATTCTTAGTGTAAGGGCTGGTAAAAGTGAATGCGTCATCACTATAGCCCCGGCAAACCGTTTTGTTCTGGGTAATTGCATGTACCGTGTGTGAGACAAGGTGCGTGTTCCGTGCGCAGCTTTATTACTGCCCGAGGTGGAAACTGTGTTCATAAAAATGTTAGGTAACAAAGAAGATAACGAGTCGGTATACGCTTAACTAAACGCCGTATTGAACGAACAAACTACCGGGTATATGGAAGCGCCCCCTAGCTTGCTTTTGACGAAACTTTGGACGGCAGCCATTTTGTTCCCAAACTTCTCCTTGTCTTTAGTACAAAATCGACTATTTGTACTGAATATCAAATGTTATATCGATATGGAGCGGTAAAAACAATCATATATTATAACTACAATATGCAATAGAACAGTCTAGGGCCGAAAGACAAGAGCTCTTGCCGGGGGAAAGTTGATTGCTTACTGCTGCTACACTTTTGAAGGTATAGCGACCCGAAAACTACTGTGCATAGACCTAGTTGTACTTAATGTACCTGTTAAGTTTCGCTTGAATCGGTGTGTAAGTCTCGCCGAAATAAAATGCTAAACTTTACGAATTGCTACGATGCTCCGCCGTTCAGAACCCTTGTTATTTGCTCTGGAACTGTATGCAATCATGCATTCTACATTGACATACGGTATGCGATTACATTAGATGATGCATACGGTAGAAGACGTGTTTATCGTTGTTAGGATATCATCGATACATGTACACATGTACGTGTGTCTGTACAGAACAAGGATCTATGAACCACAATTGACGTGATGAATTCGTTCTGGGAAGCAAAGTCAGGCTTTATTGAATTAATTAACGGCCCAGCATCGACGCACTGAAGAGGCCACAGTGGACAAGACACATAAAACAGAAATAGGAAACACAACAGAGGGAACCTTATCCTTTTGTTACGAGTCTCGACAAGGAGCAGATGGATTGGGTTAAGTACCACACCCTTTTTGGGTATCGCCTTTTGCTGCTAATACATCGTACGTACCATGTTTCCGCTGGTTTTGCCTATGCCTCACTGCAAAAGATCATTTACTGCACGCCTGTGTGCATCCGTCTATCTATATATCCATCCACCTATCTATCTATCTATCTATCTATCTACTTATTTCTCTACTTATTCATGTATCTGTCTACGTCTATCTATCTATATATCCATCAGTTTTGTCTAGCCATGTAACTAGCATACTTATCAACCTGTCCGTCTATCTATCTATCTATCTATCTATCTATCTATCTATATATATATCTTTCTATCTGTCTTGTATACAATACGTATCTGTCTGTCTGTCGGTCTATCCATCTACCTATCTATCTATCAACCTCTGTATCTATCAAACTATCTACCTATTAATCTAAAATATCATCGAATGCAAAAGGCACCACGTCTACCGGGGCGTAAATGCAACGCAATTTGCAGCAGCTGCCGGTCCCACATTTTCAGGGTCTGCGTATAAACGTGACTCAACAAGTATACAACGTTAAACAGTTGAACACTCAAAGTCACTTGAAAGTCACATCAAGAAGCCGACATTTTCGTATACCCTATTATCGACAGTACAAAATGGTGAGAAGGAATTCCTGTTGAAGGTGGCCGTAGCTGGGAATTACTTAAAAAAAAGGCGACTGAGGAATTTGATATTGCGGTTCTTATCGCCCGTCTTTCCTTCTTTTTCTATTTAACCCTTGGCCTACAAAGTATGCCAGTGATTGCAATCCAGAGATTTCTGTGTTGTCCTCGTTGGAATTTGATTCTCTTTTGTGAATACATTGAAGCGAAACGCGAATTAAAGACGGAAAGTTAGAAAGTCGTTAGTTCCAATGCGAGGAATTCATTAATTAGTCCTCGCCATCCTTCCTCAAGATCTTCTTCAGTGATGAAAACATTCACCAAGATTGGTTCGTCTTGTGTCAACTTGATACTTCAATCTTTAATGCCAAGTTGCACTTTTAACGAGAATCGAATCCGATGCCAACGGCACTGGAAACTGGAACGGTTGGCAGGCGGCGGTATACGGACGGGGGGGGTGTTCTCGAGCGTCTCTATGCCGCTTTCCTCAAAAGTGGATCAATACGCTTGTCATTATGTCATAACGAATGGTATCATTCTCTTCCTTGCGAACTGAAATTTCCTCTCCTCTCGTGCGATACCCGACAATCGACACCATATTTGAAGACTAAACTAGCGTCGTGTCATTAACATAAACCAGTCGATCGAACTTGAATCAAATTCAGAACAGGAATCAGTTTCAAACAAATGATTCTGCATATGTTGTACAGACGAGCGAAAGATGGGTTCTGACCGGTTTAGGAAGTTAAGATCCTATTAACTTTGGAATTTTATTCTGACCAAACTAATTACCCGATTTAAATACAACTTGGCTAATGTACAAAGTACTAACAGTTCTACACTCAAGATTTTTTTGGCTGTTCCATCTTTGAAAACGTGGGTGTCATACGCGATCAAACTATGCAACCTAGAGCGATATAAAAAGGTTCGTGCTGGGCAAAAGTTGATTGCTTATTACTCCTACGCTTTTAAAGATATAGCTACCCAAAAAATATTAGGTATAGGACTACTAGTACTTAAAGCACCCTACAAGTTTCGTTGAATTCGGCCTGTTAGTTTAGCCAGAATAAAATCTTAAAAGTTAGTAGTTACAATCATTTTCCGCCGTTCAGGAATATGCTTGCAAAACTAGGATAAAGAAAACATTGTCTATATGAACAATACATAAGTTGCAGATAGATTCAAATAAATCAACAGGTAGTTCAATAAAATATGAATGTGAAATACTAATTAGCTTCCGAGCCTTACTGTACCTTTACAAAAAACAACTTGGTAATGATTTTCAGACTTTTAGTGGTTGGCTGGCTGTGAAGCGGAGATTTGTATTTTTAGTTTCTGCGTCACTGGTTTGAGACCACTTAACCGCGTTTATCCCAGCGTTGAGCACTTCTTTTGTGCCCCACTGGAAAAAGAGAAGAGAAAACCAGAGTTTACAACCTTCTTCCCCCTTACAACCTAAAAACCGAGTTCTTTTTTCCTAGCCTGCTGTATAGACGCTGCTTTCAATCAAGATGGAATCCTTTTTTGCTCCATCACCCGGTACATATAGCAACGACAATGCAGTCTTGATTTGCCCCATTTGGTTGAAGCAGAAGAAGAGCTACAAAGTTGCGCCACCGTAAAACTGACACGAAGAGTCGAAATGCGCTTGATCCATTGGCTTCCTGTTTTCCGATGTGCAGAGACGAGAGGTCCTTCGTACTCGCCATGCGATTCAAGTTCTCACGGACCCAGTTAGTTAGACTTTTAATGCAATATGAATGGTACTTATACATTATCATCTTATGTTATTATTATATTCTT
Organism: Leptestheria dahalacensis; assembly: GCA_022114935.1. NCBI lineage: Eukaryota > Metazoa > Arthropoda > Branchiopoda > Diplostraca > Leptestheriidae > Leptestheria > Leptestheria dahalacensis. Next base: position 23,192 of record JAIQCU010000996.1, on the reverse strand, counting down.
GTAATCACTTAATTCGTGTCAGTTGTATACGATGCGTATCATGTTAACCACGTAACAAGGTTTCCCTTACGGTCCTAATTTATCTATTCGTAATTTCATTCAAAGTTCGGGTTTTGTGATTCCAAACTTTTAAGCTGTTGGACACGTGTTGTTTTCGTCTTGTTCTTTCTTTCGTACGTCTATCTATCTATTTAGCTATCTACCTAGTTATCAGCTTATCAATCTAATCTATCTTTCTATCTACCGATCTGTTATTCTGTCTCTTTGTCTCTCTATCTCTCATCTGTCTATCTACCTACTTGTCTACCTGTCTGGTCTGTCTGCTTATTTATCTATCTATCTACCTACCAATCTATCTATCTATCTATCTATCTACCTATCTATCTATCTATTTATCTATCTATCTGTCTATCTATCTGTCTATCTATCTATCTATCTTTCTACCTACCTACCTACCTACCTGTCTATCTATCTATCTATCTATCTATCTGTCAATCTATCTATCTATCTATCAATCTATCTTTCTACCTACCTACCTACCTACCTATCTATCTGTCTGTCTATTTATCTAACTATCTATCTATCTATATATCTATCCATCCATCAATCCATCTATCTATCTATCTATCCATCTAGCTATCTGTCTATCTATCTATCTATCTACCTACCTACCTATATATCAATCTATCCACCTATCTGTCTATCTGTTTGTAGATTCTATAGATGTGAAAGCTATTACGTTTTCAACTCCCCGCCAGCAAGCTTTCATAGCAGTGAATTTAATCACGTCGGTTTAAATTGGGATCCTTCTTAAACCGTCTCGTTGCGGAAGTGATCAAATGTGATTACAAGTTGCCTGTACCGTGGTTTTTCATAGAATAAGCAGGGTTGTGCGTGATAAAAGCCCCGGTGTCAGGGAGCTTTTAGCCGCGTATAGAGACGTTTCAGGCAATTGGCTGTTGCTACGGATCGGAATCCATAGAAACTCCATAGCAATTATTCTCCGAAAACAGTCGAAACTCGACGACGTATCCATGCAATGTCACTGTTATCCAGTTATATACAACAACTTGGTGAAATAGAAACTACTATTGCAAACTAGGGCTCGTAGATTACACTCTCGTCACTTAGATTCACGTGAGAAAATAAGAATCCCTTACCTTATGAAAAACGAGTGATGAGCTTGCAAGGATTTTGCTGAATGAAGGAATGGGGTTCACATTGTCGTTGCCTGTGGCTTGACTGAATGCCGGGCAAGATTGCTCTGATCAACTGATGCAGCTTTAGTGCCGGCCATGAAACTAACACCGACTGCCAAGGATCAGGTAGAAAATGTTGCTGCTGCTGAGGGATCGCATCGTATTACATCCCTGTCCGCTGACCTGCGCCCTGATATGAACCAACCGATTCGCCAGGAACCGGTTCGTATAGCATCAGACCCCAACCGGCTCCAGAACGCCATTTTTAACTGTCTATATCTATCTATCCTATCTATCTATCTATCTATCTATCTATCTATCTATCTATCTATCTATCTATCTATCTATCTATCTATCTATCTATCTATCTATCTATCTATCCTGTCTAACCATCCATCCATCTATCGTCTATCCAACTATCCATCTATATATCTACCTATCTACCCATTTGTCTACCCATTTATCTACCTATTTGCCTATCTATCTATCTATCTGAGATATAAAATTTCGTAACTTGAAGTTATGAAGTCCATCTCCATCGCGCTTAATGATGTTGAAATTTGATGGTTACAATTTCATTGCCAAATTAACAAGTACGTGATTAACCGAGGCACTTGATGTAATTGCTTTCGCGAAACCTGCTCTTGTGGCACGCCTTATATCTTGATGCATCTTCAAACTAATGACCTTCATTCCATTGACATATCACCAGTCGTGCAGCTGCGGGTGTAACTACAAAATCATCCATATCCACAGAGGTTTAAATAGCTAGACAGCTGTCTAACTATAACCTAGACTCTAGTAGTAGTAAGTAGCAGGACATTGCTTTTTACACCGTTGGTCGAATGGCTCACCACCTGTTAACTCTTGCAGCCAACCATAACAGGAACCCAGCCGTCGGACCATAGCAATAGCCCCCACGCGGCGATAGTTTGCACTAAACTATCCAGATTTTACATAAAATACTATCATTATATAACTACCTGAAGTTTAATGATGAAAATTAAAAGTACATTTATTATCTGTTACGTAACATATTACGAAAGCAGCTTTTCATTTTCAGTGTGTTACATAAAAGATGTGGTAGATGTTACTTGTCTCCCTTCTGGCTCTCTATTTCATTCTCTGTTTCTTCTCGCAGGCCATATTGACTCATCACCGAAAAGCGCTGGATCACGCCGTAGAGTCTCATCATTCTTGCTTAAAGTTACATCAACAGCGCGTGGTGGACTCGAGTCATAAAAATACCATTTAAGCTTTTTTTCTTATCAATAAATTTTGATACTTTATCCTCACATTCACTCTTGATCTTCTCTTTATTTAAATGATTTATTTTGCTGTTTGTTCTTAAATTATAAATGAATGTCTTACAAAAAACTTGAAGCTCAGCCAGAAATCTGTCGCAGATAAAAAAAAAACACAAGAGGAACTCGCAACACGACTTGTATTTTTAACTCGAGTGTGTTCTTCACGTGTCTTATCTTTGAATCGCCATAGTTTTATTCAAGCGCCCTTTCGTTGGCCAATGCCAGTAGGCATATAGATTAGGGTTAACTATAGTTGGCACGTGCGTTCCAGTGTTCAACATATGTGATGGTTTATTGTATAGTATTGTATGGTTTACTATCTATATGTAATGATAGACGGATGACATTGATAGAACTTCCCTTTTCACACCCAAGAATCGCAAAAGTTTCCATTCTTGTGTTAACAGCAGCACGGTTGACCAAAAGTCTTATGCCGCAATCCCCAGCTGCTGCTTCTGCTGGACTCTGGGTTAGTTTTGTCTATACACAACAAGGGGCTTATTGCCGCTTCAACGGACCCGTTTGCCAAGTCCCAAGCAAGAAGTACTCGAAAGGAAAACTAGCTGAAGCAATTCCACATTTTGGCTATACGAGTTGAAGAACTGGCGAAACTTTGGAAAAGCGAGGGACAAACGGTTCATCGGGCAACAATGCATGGTAATTAGATTGCTCCAAGTTGGGCCCAACCGTGGAAGAATTGTCTATAGGGAAAAGCAAAGTAAGTCCGTCTCTTGACATGTGTGCAAGTCCCCTGGACGCAAATTCCCTCCAGCACGTGTAACCTTGTTATATACCAACTTGGCAACCGATGAAACAATATTATGCCCCGTTTACACATCGAATAGTTGAAGCTAGTTTTTACTGTTAATTTGAGTTTCTGTTTAGTATAGGAAATAGTTTATTAAGAGAAAGCAAAAGATTGAAAAGTGACCAACACAATTCTGTTTTAATAACACAAAGGTTAGTTGGTTTTTGAAGAAGGAATTAAGGATTTTTCCGTCTCTCGATCTCTTTGTTGATTCTTTTGAAGAGGGATTATTTCCCCGGAGAGACAACAGATAACAACATTGGATGTTTCCTATATACATGAAAGACACGCAGTATGAAGACAGAGAGGAAGGGAATATAAAGGCAGAAACAAGAGAAAGAACAGACATGAAAGATCTTAGTTATAGTTTTTCTCGTATTAATGATATTACTTCCAACTATCCGTCTGTCTGTGGCTGTCAAGTCTTTCTTTCTATCTATCTATCTATCTATTCATCCGTCTATCCATCCACCCATCCATCTATCCATCCATCCATCTATCTACCTATGTATTCCAATGAATCTATTGTCTTCCTAACTATCCACGCTACCTATATGCATGTGTCTTGTCTACGTTTCTGTATCCCACGAGTACCTGAATCTAAGGTATCCATGTATGTATGCATTCACTTGCTATCTATCTATCTATCTATCTATCTATGCTATCTAACTATCTATCTATCTGTCTCTCTACCTACCTATCTATCTCCTTAATTTTTGGTACTTATACCTATATCCCATTTACATGTCACGTGCGTTCATTGCCTATTAGACAATATAGTTTCTATTCTAAAATTGGTCGGTCCTTATCGACCTTTCAACTGTCGTCTAGTTTGATTCCTCTTCTTCAGTTCTAAACTCAGCACGTGTGTGTCTCTGAAAAGGAAATAAGAAGAGGATCTCGGCTCTGCTCAAGTATTCAAAAGAGGTGAGAATTTTTCAATAAAATCCGCTTCGACGAACCAATGTCGCTTTCCAAATTGAATTCCTTGTTTTCCAGTTGAGGACCGGTCGACAGATTTTTATCGTCTTCATTCCTCGCAGCGATAATATCGCAATGTTTCTCTCTTTCTCACTATATCTCCTAGCTATTTCTCCGCGACACGGAATATTAGAATTTCAAATGCCGGAATCGATCCCCATCTCCACCCCCGGAGCTAGCCAGGACAAGGAATACAATATTGCCAAACCATTATGGAAAACCAAAATAGTAATAAGTTTAAGAATAATAGTGAATGGCTAACAATCCCCTTTCTTTCCTGGTAATAATATATGGCCCTGTTTGTTAACTTTCTCCGAGGGAAAAAAAGTTTAAAAAAAACACAAACTCTTGTGGTTGTACGATAAGCCCTTTGAAGGCCTTTTAAGAGGGAACAAAACACGATGAGTGCCGACAAAAAAAGAAGGCCAATAGGAGAAGAGAGAACAGCAGTGAAAGGTTCCCACCCAAAAAAGACGAAATAAATAAGTTGTTGCAATACTCAACCAACTAAAAACAATACAGGGGGGAACCATAATATCGACTCTTCGATGTGTCGTCTTTATTCTGACAAATCTCCAGAGATAGAGGTCCCCTCTGGGTTTGTTGAAAGCTCAACACTGGTCACTAGAGATGTGACCGTAATTCTATATCTTTATGGAAGAGATGCCCAGTTCGTTAGTCTTTGCAAACAAGTCTCGTCCAGAACTGTCGTTTGTCATAGAACTTATATAGCCGTCATCCCTGTCGTCGAGTCTGTCGTATCGTACTTAATGTTACCGACGGGTTCTTCTGGTGTTCAGTGGTAGATTGAGAATTTTATTGTCGGTTACATTAAAGTACAAAATGAAAGAATTTACAAATTTGTGACTACTTGAAAACAAAGGAAAATGCTGGTGAACTGGTGAACTGGTGAACTGGTTAACTGGTTAACTGGTTGCTGGGTTTGTGGTGTCAGAACGCTAAGTGACCCGAGCGAGTGCTGGGTCACTATTTATACCGCAAGTAAAACAGGATGATCACAAAAAAGCTGCGAATACTGGGTACGTTGTACAAAAGCAAAGCATTCAAATAATTTTGGATCTGTGCTAGGGTGAACGAAATGCAAATAGTTCCTAGAACTGAAGCTCTAGTGCTGGGGTCCGCGACACTTAATATAGTTGAGACTAGACTTTAGAATTTTATTGTGACTAAACTAGCCAGCAGATTTTAACGAAACTTTCAAGAGTGCAATTAGTGATATTAGGACTACACCTAATATTTTTTACGTAGCTATATCTTTGAAAGTGTAGGAGCGTTAAGCAATCAACTTTTCCCTCAGAAAGAACCGTTTTTGTATTGCTCTAGACTGTACAACCTTGTATCGAGAAAAAAGAACGGTTTTTTAAAATCCATATAAGATGTAACGATAATTAAAAAATTCATTTTTTTTTAAATCTCGCCCAAGGCTTCGGATAGGCTTATAATTCTCAGCTGGTATATGTGATTGTGCATATGAAATTCAACTTTCTATAGATTTGGTTGTCTTTTTTTTGGTTAAGAATTCTGCTGATACTGGAGAACAGATAGATAGGTAGGTGGGTAGTTACATAGGTAGGATAGATAGATAGACAGATAGATAGTTGGATTGATAGATAGGTGGACGGATAGATGGAGGAATAGATAGATAGACAGATAGACGGATGGATGGATAGACAGATAGATAGATAGATAGATAGATAGATAGATAGATAGATAGATAGATAGATAGACAGATAGATAAATAGATAGATAGATAGATCAAAAGATAGATAGATAGATACAATAGATAGATGGATAGTTAGACTAATGGACGGATAGGTGGATGAATAGGTAGATAGATAGATCGAAAGATTGATAGATAGATAGATAGACTGATAGATAGACTGATAGATAGATAGATAGATAGATAGATAGATAGATAGATAGATAGATAGATAGATAGATAGATAGATAGATAGATAGATAGATAGATAGATAGATAGATAGATAGATAGATAGATAGATAGATAGATAGATAGATTGATGGACGGATAGATGGATGAATAGGTAGATAGACAGACAGACAGATGGACGGATGGATAGATAGATAGATAAATAGATCGATAGATAGACAGATAGACAGATAGATAGATAGATAGATAGACAGACAGACAGACAGATAGACAGACAGACAGACAGACAGACAGATAGACTGATAGATAGGTAGATATTATGTTTCATCTTTCTCATAACATCACACAATGAAAAGCTTTCAAGTGACAAATACACATTTTCCTACAGTACCTCGGCTATTACAGTTCAAAAGCACACGTCCGTTTCTGCTAAACACTCTCCATATAATCGACCAAGGGCCTATTGAACACTATTGATCCGCTTGCAGCTTTATTTTATATTATTGTGTTTGAGAGCCATGTATCTAGGAGATCTGCTGCCTCGGCAAGTTTATATTGAAGTATATATTGCGTGAGCAGAGTTCAGTATGTAGGCTTCACTGTGAGAAGATGCGTCAAGTTTACCAGCACCCGACTGCTCTTTTGCCGGTCCCTCAACGGCGTTAACTTCATTCCCCGGTTTTGGTTTCTATCTTTCTTCTTCTTATTTTGCCTTGGTACAGTCTAAGTAGTAATTTGCAATGTTTAGGATTTATTTGGCAAATCTAGCAAACCATATAAAACGAAACTTTACCGAGTGCAGAAAGTTCGACCAGGTCTAGACTCGGTAGTTTTTTGGTGGTTGCTCTATCTTTGAACGTATGGGGGTAACTAAGCATTCAAGAACCCTTTTAAGTTTGCTTCAGACGGCACGTTAGACTGTTGTAGGAACACGACGAACAAGACACTTCTATTCTGCGTGATACAGTTTTCATCTGGGTTGCAGGATCCCTCTATCATTTCACAACTAGTGTATGCAACAAGTACATACTGCAGACACTCGAGTTCTTAATACTAGCTGCTTATCTGGCTAGCTATCTGTTGGTCGTCCTAGGAGTCTGTGGATCCTCCTATTTGCGTATTTCTCTATCTGCCTATTTATCTGTCTGTCTGTCTGTCTGTGTGTCTGTTTATATATCTATCTATCTATCATGGTAATACTATCTATCTATTGATGTATCTATCTGTCTATCCATCTATCCATCTATCCATCTATCTATCTACTATCTATCTATCTGTCTATCTCCCTATCCAACCGACATCCATCCATCTATCTATCTATCCATCCGACATCCATCCAGCTATCTATCTATCTATCCGTCTACCCTTCTATCTTCCCACGTATCTAGCTATATCTCTAACGTCGTCAATGTCTAAATTCTAATAATCCCGTAACCTGTCTAAAACTTAGTCTTAATCTACCCTCCTTTCTGCTATAAACTATGTAGTTTTGTACTGATTCATTATTTAGGTTGGTTTCCCCATCCTACAAGTAGATGCACTTAAGTAGTATTGATTAGGAACGACGTACCATGGTTTTCGTTGGAATTCAATCTGGCGTCGACAAATAGCTCATTTAAGTGCACGCATACACTTACCATTTCAAGCCATAGGCAATGACAGTATGGTACACTGGGGAGAAGCTCGCAACTCCCTCTCTGCAAAGCAATACTCGAGTGTGTGCTTTGACCGTAATAATCCAACGATGCTCCCTTTTTACTTAATCCAGTGTAATACTTTTAACTCTATTACTATTCTTAAAGCTGAGTTCAAAATAGCAACAGATCGACAGGTTACCGACTATATCGCCGTCGAGGTGCGGCTTGACTGATCTGGGCAAAAGTTGGGCAAATATTCACACGTCGTCGGTTACGTAATCAAGTTATCCGGACAACATGTCTGACTTTGTGCGAGACACACGGACGAGTGATTGTCAACTTTGTGAGAAGTTAAGTAATAGACCCAACTTTGGGGTTTTATAAGAGTTTATCTAAGAACTTACAACAGCTGAAAGTATAAGGACTATAATGTTTGGGTTAGGTCTTCCTCAATGTTTCAGCTCTTGCACGATAACGCTGACAGTCGTTTCCGTTCACTTTGGGTCATACCGGATGCTTTTAAGGTTCTTGCTTTCTGGCTTGGAGAGTCATAGATTTCCCTCATGTGTCGCTGGCAGACTGTTTTGCATCAATTAACAACCAGAACTTTGCTGTACAACACATGGCGTTTTATATTCTGTTCAATCCATTACCATATTTTACATTCAAACAAGCATGATAACCTATGATAATCAGACGACTTGTTATCCTGTTCATGAGAATTATAGTCTAGTTCAAAGCCGCTCTAGTTTCGTTGGCTCTATAGTTATGCCGCCGTGCTAAGTTGCCTAGCCTTGAAAGAGGCCAGTCGTCGCAAAGTAAACATGCTGCTATTGACGCAGTTGGGGTAGGAGCGTGAAAATTGCCTTAATTTGTTAAATTCCAGCCATCTATGAATAGTCTCACGGTTCATGGGTAGGTAGGCATGCAAGTAGGCAGATGGAAAGACCGATACGCAGCTAGATAAATACGTGGACGATAATAGATTTATTTATAGAAAGGTACATAGTTACATAATTTACCCAAGGTAGGTATAATATGGAAGGAGATGTAGTATAATAAGATAAGGAGATAGATAGATAGTTATACAGATCGATAGACAGCCAGTTAGACAGACAGATAGATAGACAGATAGACAGATAGATAGATAGATAGATGGATGGGTAGATAGATAGATATATAGATAGATAGATAGAGAGATAGATAGGCAGGCAGATAGACAGACAGACAAATAGAATGAGATAAGGAGAGATAGATAGATTGATAGATCGAAAGAGAGATAGATACATAGATAGATACATAGATAGATACATAGATAGATGGAACAAGATAAGGAGATAGACAGACAGCCAGTTAGAGAAACAGATAGATAGACAGCCGCTTAGATAAACAGATAGATAGATAAACAGGTAGATAGACAGGTAGATAGATAGATTGATGGATATGCAGTTACATCGACGATAGATTTACCTATAGATAGATACAAAGTTATATACTGTATACCGAAGGTAGGTAGGTAGATACAGATGGATAAATGGATAGATACTCAAGTAGGTAGATGGGTAAATAAATAAATAGAAAGACAGATAGGCACATTGACAGACACATAGATAGACGCATGAAATGCATAGATTGCATTAGATGTACGGATGTAATATAAACTCAAAATCGCATGGATTCATACACACATGAGCCCGTGGATACGTGTGTCGATACTTGAGTACATAGGTACATGGATAACATAAATAGGTACATATGTACGAAGATAGATAGATAGATAGATAGATAGATAGTTAGAGATGGGATCTACGAGTGAGATAATCCGTGTGATACAGGAGCAGGAGCTAAGGGCGGAAGTGAATGCCTCGGTCATTTGCGTCATCACATAGCGAGCCGAAACTAAAATAAGCTGAAGGTCGTCGAAGAATGCTGATTAAGCAATAACACATCATCTGCAACCAAACAAGGCGGCTCTGCGTCTTTTCACTTCCCACTTCATATATGGCCTTCCTCAAATGTAACAGTTGTAACAATAATATGATCAACTGTTATGATCGTATATCCCCTAATCATTTTTATGTAGTGCACCTTGTAAAAGATCTATGTATACAAACTATGTATCTCTTTTAACAATGATAATTCATCTAAATAATAGTAAAGAATAAATTATAAGAAATTGAAGTTAAAATTAGCAATACGTCAGCATAGAATAGTTCCTCGACTATATATTTCGAGGAGAAAAAAACACTAAGTTATTATTTCTCTAACAGTAATTCTTTAAGGGCAGTCCTGGAATCGGGGGTACCATATGCTGCACGGTTTACTTGTTAGGGCTCGACGAGTAGGCACGAATTAACAAATATACCGTTAAGCGAAACACGGTTAGTGTTTGGCCTGATTCTACATGGAAGCACAGAAGCGCAGATAGTGTTGGTGGATAGATAGATAGATAGATAGATAGATAGATAGATAGATAGATAGATAGATAGATAGATAGATAGATTTCTATAGATGGATATATCTATAGATGGATAGATAGAAAAGTGATAGTAACAATGTATTACATACGAAATATAAAAATACCGAGGGGAAGTTGTTAATTTTTGCTCAAGAGTGTGGAATGTGTTCTTGCATAGAAGTAAAATCAGCAGCAGCTTAGATGGTGTGGGACACACACACACACACACACGTACACACACACACACACGTCCTACTGGCCTCTAAAAATACAAGTATCCGGTTGGCCGTAGACACTTTGTTTTTAAGCTAACCATGGAATGCCAGTCAGGTTGAGTGTGAAACTGTTCATCATGGAGGTAAGTCGCTGTTACGGACTCTCGGACAAAGTGAAGCTCTTCAATCAGAAGGCCGAGGAACACCGCGAGAAACAGGCCGTCAACCCGTTCTCTGATTCCGCTGCCGAAGCGGGAATTGCAACCACAAGGAAACTTAGTATTAAGGATCCCGATTATGGAAGGTCAAAACATTTCAAGTTTCTATCTATCTAGTTGTATGTTTGTCAGTCTACCTGTCTGCCTGTTGGTATGTCTGTCTATCTGTCTGTCTCTCTGTCTGCCTATCTATCTATCTATCTATCTGTGTGTCTGTCTGACTGTCTTTCTGTCTGTCTGTCTGCCTGGCTGCCTATCTATCTATCTAACCTATCTATCTATCTAACTATCTATATATCGGTCTGTCTGCCTGTCTGTCTGCCTGTCTGTCTGCCTGTCTGTCTGTTTGTCTGCCTGGCTGCCTATCTATCTATCTATCGATCTACCTTTCTATGCTTTCTATCTATCTTTCTATGCTATCTGTCTATCTTTATCTCTCTCTATCTATATTTTGGGGTTTTAAGAATTAACTTGAAAGCTAAATTATATTGTTTTCATTTAATTCTTATAATGAGAACAAAAGAATGGCTTAGTTTGAATACATTATCTCTTAGTTGTTTACTTATGTGAACAACACAGTCGTTTATACGGTATTACAGGTGCTTAGTTATGTACATCTGGCCTGAATTGCAATACCGATGTACTTAGTTTCATTCACCGCATGAAACAGCAACATTCACTCAACCCTTACGTCATAGTGTTAATTCATCTTCATCGATAATCATAATCTATTAATTATATAGTCATTAGAGTGATTCTAAAATCTTTCTGTCGTACATTATTGCTGCTATTATAAAAATTAATATAATTTCATTTTCTTTTACTATTTTAAACTTTCATACCGCAGCTTATTGGTAGGCTTTTTTCCCTCCAAGTTCAGTAATAATTTCAAATTGGACAGAAAACTAGAAATCTCTTAACAATGCAACAGTGTTGCAGCAGCTCAACAAAAGCGACTGCAGGTTCAGTTTCGTGAAATGCGTATTTCTGAGAAATTACTACTATCTGCCTGGCTGCACGTCTTCGGTTGACACGTGTCCTGCTGCTTCAGTTCCATGGGGAACTGCGGTACGCTTCGTTTATAATGAAAAATGATTAGAATGCTGTAAACAGCGAGAAATGGAAGAGCAGATTTTATTTTAAAAATAACATTTATCAAAGAAGTTAAGGAATAAGGAGTGAACGTGAGATGGTTAAGTAGCGACTCAAGCATACCTATCTATCTATCTATTTATCTATTTATCCACCAATTTACTTATTTCTCTATCTATCTACCTATCTGTCTATCAATCTGTCTACCTATGTATTTATTTATCTGTCTATCCATCCATGTATCCATCAATCCATCCATCCCATCTATATATAAATCAATCTTTCTATGTATCTATCTATCCTTCTTTCTATCAATATATCTATCTGTCTGTTCTATCCATCCATCCGTCCATCTTCCTATCTATGTATATAGTTATCTCTCTATCTATTTACTTATCTATCTATCTAAACTCAAAACTCTTAAAACAAAAAGAATCCTAGTACAGGCATATGCCGATGATCTAGTTTTATTTGTCTCAGGTCGGTCTTCTAAGGTAACCAGCAAACTGCTGAGCCGCGCGATAGCCACGTTGGAAAGGTGGGCAAAAAGGTNTTCTACTATCTATATCTATCCATCTATCCATCTATCCATCTATCCATCCATCCATCCATCCATCTAATATCAATCTGTCTATCTACCTATCTATTTACCTATCTATGTACCTATCTATGTATGTATGTATCTATCTGTCCATCTATCTATCTATCTGTCTGTCTTGTCCAAATATCTATCTATCTATCTATCACATCTATTTATCCAAGTTATTAAGAGCCCCAGACTCCATTAGGCGCCGTTGATTGCATAACGCAATGTCTAAACGAACCAAAGTACCTTTTTCAGAAGCCCCCAGCAAAGTTAGTAATCCTTCCATTGTTCCAGGATTCTCCTACAGTTACGGGAGCAAGTTTTAACTTTTCCAATGTTCTTACCACGTTACGTTAATTAGTGTAATGGGATCACAGTGTACCAGGGAATCATGCCTGAAGGTACCCAGGGTATTATATGACCTATTATTACGTAATACTTACCTCGTATACGGGTAATTCGAATAAATTTCAATAATAAGTTGTTCACAAGTCGTATCTTAGTCAATATCAACTTAAATAACGTAATATTTATCTATCACTTACTATATTAATACACGATTTAGTTATCAATTCGAGAATAATATAAATTGAAGTTAAATTATGAGTACTTGCTGTTAAAGTAGGTCCAGATTTGTTAATGCGTGAAGGATCATTATGTTTGCAGGCCCGTGGCAGGATCGAAAACCGAGGAACGGGGCTTGTTAGCCGAGAAGCAAGTCAAGATGGAACTGCGGACCTTATGTGAAATCATCTACGACGTGGGCATTCATTACGGTGAAGGACGCAGCGTCGTTACATTCAAACAGCTCTTCGATGTAAGCGTTAATTTAACACATTCAATTATATTGTTTCTAATATAATGTTATGATAATGATATGTGAATTTTAAGCTGAACTTTGTTGTTGTTATTTACGGTGGTGACACAGCTCTACAATTTGATATCCAACAACTGTGTCGGACTTCTGGTACGGGCTCGTCGATACGGTCTGGTGGATTTCGAAGGAGAAATGCTCTACCAGGTAAATATTGTTTCTAATATATTTTTGCTGATACAGCACAAGATAGAGAGAGAGAGTTGGCTAGGTAAACAGAAAAGACAAAGTTACAAACGGATAGATAGGAAGACAGACGGATAGATAGCTAGATGGCTAGACAGATATATAGACAGATAGGTAGGTAGATACGTAGACAGAGAGAGACAGATGGATATTACACATAAGTACGTATAGACAGATTGAAAAGTAGACAGATAGATAGATAGATCCATATGCAGATAAGACAGACAGACAATCGAAACAAACATGCATACGTGCATAAGTACATGGACAGAGAGATCCGTTCATAGATAGACAGACAAATAGATATATAGATAGAAAAACATATTATTTATATAGATAGATAGATAGACAGATAGAAAGGCAGATAGATAAGTAGGTAGATAAATAGACAGACAGACAGACAGATAGATAGATAGATAGACAGATAGACAGATAATAGATAGACAGGTAGATGGATATATAGACAGATAGATAGACAGATTGATAGATAGATAGACAGATAGACAGACAGATAGACAGATAGATGGATAGTTAGACAGATAGATAGATAGATAGACAGATAGACAGACAGATAGATAGATAGATAGACAGATAGACAGACAGATAGACAGATAGATACATAGACAGATAGATAGATAGATCGAGAAATAAAGACAGATGGATAGATAGATAGATAGATCGACAAATAAAGACAGATAGATAGACAGATAGAAACAAACATACATACATACAAAGATCCGTACATACATAGACAAACAGATAGATAGACAGAAAAGATAGAGAGATAGGCACACAATCAGACGGATAGATAGTAAGTTCGATACAAATATAAAGAATGGAGTAAGAAAGAGAGAGAGAATTGGTGGCCCAAGTCCAATTGAATTTCATCAAAATGGTCCCACCGCAGAGAAGAGACGACCACGTGGAAATCACATTACTCAAGTCGATGGAGGATGTGTGCAAAATCCTCGGTGTCGATGTGCCGACGTATCACCTACCGACGTCGACGACGTCGACGAGGAGAAATAAAGAAAGATGATTGACACCATTATTTCGACGTGATAGGAAAACCTTAGAAAAGAACTCATTGCTATACGCCTTCTCTTTTACCCACTCGAATGTAAACCACATTTTCTCGCTTCTGTAATTACATTTATTTCAATCGGTAAATTAATTTTCTTTCTAACGTGACGCGTGTATGTCTACATGTTGGCCTCTAGTTGAATAAACTGGTTCCAATTCCAAAATCTTTGAGATCTAAATTAACTCCATTACATTAGTTAATAATTAAGTTTAATGACGGAATAATTGATTGGTTGATTCTTGGCAAATTGAGTTGGTCGTGTCGAATATTGACTTTATTTAATTTGAATTGGAGTTGGAATCCAATGTCGCCTTACCAATCAAGGTCCGAGGAGAAGAACAGGTATTGGTATCGAAAACGCGACTATTAGTCGAGTCGTGTCGACACGAGGAGGTGATGACTTGGATCTGAAACCTGTACGGAACGTAGTCGGGCTTTCAACGTTGGTTTTCACTAATACCGATTTCATGAAGTCGTGTTGGAATCTGATTGGGTTGAAATGTCTATTGCTGAACGTACAAGTTGAATCGGAATTGGGGATTGAGCTCTCAAGGACTTTGCATAAGACGAGTCGAGTTTCATAGTCGACTTTACGATAGCCAAGTCGACTCGTTCAAAAGGAGAGTAGTTCGATGAAGTGTACGACAAGACAAGTTGAAATTCAAAGTAGTCTTCTGTTCAAATCGAGTTGAATATAAAGTTGACATTTCAGCTTATTAAAGTCAATCCGACTAGCAATTCCAGGTTGAAATATGCATTCAACCAAAGTCGGTTTGCGTATCGAGTCTCACTCAAGTTGAGTTGATTCGAAGCAAGTCGAATCCTGTAAAATTCGTTCAGATAATAAGTTCCTAATTCATGGCTCTATTCAACTCAATTCAAATCAAGTTGACCCTGAAGTCGCATTGAGTCGTTGACTTTACAAGTCAAGGAAAGTCGACTCGTAAACAAAGTTGTGAATTCTATACATCTGGGGTCGGAATAAAGTTAACTTTGTTACAGACATGAATTTGCTCAGTTGATGTTTGCCCGATCCGACATTTAAAGTTGCCTTTCTCGTTTACCTAATTTTTTTTCACAAGTTACTAAAGTTTCTGTCAACTGCCATTATGCAGCGTTTCCTCCAATTAACTCGAGTTATCAGCTTTCTACCTTTTGGCTCAAAAGTTTTGTAATCAACAAACTTTCGCTACGATCCATTAAGTTGTTTCTACTCCTTTTTCATCGCTCTGTAAATTAGAAATGAATTAGGATTTGAATGTTAATTCTGTATATCTATCTATGTGTGTCTACCTATCTATGTATCGATGTATCTATCTAACCTGTCTGTGTTTCTATCTATCCGTCTATCTACCTATCTGCATGTGCATCTATGAATCTAGTTCGCTATCTATCTGTCTACATAATTATCGATCTATCTATACATCTATATCTATCTATCTATCCATCTATCTAACTAGCTATCTATCCATCGATCTTTCGATCTATCTAGCTATCTAGCTACTATTATCTACTACTACTATTACTGCCTATTTATCTATCCATCTATCTATCTGACTACCTGTGCATCTATCAATCCACCTATCTATTTATCTATACATCCGTCTGTCTCATTAGCTAACTATCCATCTATTTATCGAACGATTTATCTATCTATCTATCTACATATCTACCTACATTTACCCACCTACCTTCCAGCCTATCTATCTATCTATCTGTCTATCTAACTACCTAACTATCCATCCATCCATCCATCTATCTATCTACTTATCTATCTGTCTGTCTATCTATCCACCTATCTATGTATCTATATATCCATCGATCTTTCGATCTATCTATCCATCTATCTGTCTATCTATCCATCTATCTAACTAGCTATCTACCCATCGATCTTTCGATCAATCTAGCTATCTAGTCTATATGTCTGCCTATTTATCTACCTATCTATCTATCTAACCGGCTAATAGTTTTTGTTTTATTGCTATTAACTTTTTCGATATAGACGCCTTCGATTCCAGTTAAGGATCTCAACAATTTCCTTTCGTAATTAATTTATTCTTTCTATACGGTTGTGACCGAGTATCTCTTCTGTCGATCCCTTAAAAGCTAGATAAAAAGTTATCAAAAAAAAGGTGATCCACCTCGGTTTTTTCGGTAAGTATAGGTTTAGTCAACTTTTTCTCTTAGCTTACATAATTTTTTGTTGTATCCTTGACATGTAACTTCCGCCAGGGATATTTATCTTTCATTTCCAAGAAATAATACAAGCCCAAAGTTGGCTTCTCTTCTTTCATCCCTCTGATGTATTTGTTCTTAATTTAATTCAACTTATTTTTATTTTATTAATAAATTATATTAATTGTGATTTTTTCAATTTACATTTAAACTGGATTTCTATTTTCAACTATAATTGTACTTTAATTTCATAAGAGAATTAGTCAACTAAATTTTCAACTTAAATTTCGAAATGAATCATCGATCCTTGAAATCTTGCCGTGATAGACGAACCTTAGAGATCTATGTTGTTCCAAGTTCTTTGATTCTGCTGCGCATGAAGTACGTTTACCTAAGGAGGTTCTTGGCTAATTTGCTAATCTACTCAGCCCCACCCTGTGCGAGCCTCTTTAATGAGAGAGTCTAGTTTTGTTCACACTCGCCTGTGCGTGAATTTCAAAAGCCTTCTAGAGAAGAACGGTAGTCGTACTCAAAAGAAAACTGTCATTAGGCTAATTAGCTTCAAGGAACTTCAATCATTATAAAAGAGATGTAACGAAAGATAAGACGGTTGTACTTTTTGAAAAATGTGAAGAGATGTCAGCCTTTATGGATCTATCTATCTATTTATTTATCTCTACCTACCAATATGTCGATATGTCGGTCTATCTACCTACCTACCTATCTATCCATCCGTCTATCTATCCATCTAACCACCTATCTACCTACTTGCGAATCTGTCTATCTATCTGCCCACAAATGAATCTTTCTGTCTTTCTACCTATCTATCTATTTATATATCTACCTACCAATCTATCGATATACCTGTCTATCTACCTACCTACCTACCTACCTATCTATCCATCCGTCTATCTATCCATTTCACTACCTATCTACCTACTTGCTTATCTATCTATCTACCTGCATATCTATCTATCTATTTATCTATCTGTCTATCTACCTACATATCTGCCCTATACATCTATCTTTCTATCCATCTGTCTATCTATCTGCCCACAAATCTATCTACCTGTCTTTCTATCTATCTATCTATTTATATATCTACCTACCAGTCTATCAATATATCTGTCTATCTATCCATCTAACTACCTATATACCTACTTGCCTATCTATCTATCTACCTCCAGATTTATCTATCTATCTATCTATTTACTTACCTATCCATCATCTATCTGTTTCTGGTATCTATCTATCTATCTACCTATCTTCTTACAGGTTGATATCACGATGTCCCATTGACAGTGGCAGTGAACAAGTGTACATGCATTTAGGCTAATTATTTAAAGATAGCTAATAGACAAACTAACCGGGTGTATTCACTTTTAGAATGCAGACGTTTATACGTACGTACATGTTTTCAGGTCGAAAGCTCAAACGGTGTATCAGTCGTGTTTTTTTCCCCCTTTTCGAGTTTATTGTGTCTTTCATTTCACGGTCTTGTGATTCACTGGCAAAAGTTTGGCGGAAAAGGCGCCATATTTATTCATGGATGCTTCTCTGCGTCTTTTCGCTGTCTCCTTTCTTCTTCTTCTTCGTTTTTGTTGCTTTAATGTCCTTTTTTTCCCTGTTTTACTTTCCCATTGGCTATATGAGAAAGGATTTACAACTGAAGCTTCAAAAGCATTCACGTTTCATATTCCATGAATAATTATAGGGAAGCCCGAAACGGGAAAAAAGGGAGACACGGTGCATTCAATTTGTATTGCGTAAGAAGGATTGGAATATATATGAACGGGATACAAGGTTAATTATTTGTCATCTATCTATCTACCTGTCTATATACCTATTTTGTCCATCTACCTATTTGTCTATTTATTTATCCAACTATTTACCTATCTATCTATCTGACTATCTGTCTCTCTATCTATCTATCTATCCATCTATCCATGTGTCTGTCTATCTATCTATCTCTATCAATCTGTTTACCTTTATACCCATCTATCAGTATATCTTTCTAGCTATCTTCACCTATCCATCTATCTAACTATTTATCTATCTATCTATCTATCTTACCTTTATCTGTACATATAGATATACGTGTAAAAATTTGTATGTATCCACATATGCGTATATCTATGTGTCAATATTTCTGCATCAGTATATAAATTAAATTTCTAAAAGAAGTTCGAAAACCACTTACTCCTCATATTCCACTTACATTCACAGATACCCGAAAGGAAACAAAAAATCCGATGAAGACAGCCAACATACATCTTGTTGTATTTCATAACCACAGGAACATACAGACGATCAGCCAAGACGTTCATAAAGTCATTAAATTTAACAACCGTATAGTATTTACCTTACATGTCTGGTAAATATGGCCGAAAGTCAAGTAATAAGTTAGACGAATAGTTGCATAGATAGATAGATAGATAGATAGATAGATAGATAGATAGATAGATAGATAGATAGATAGATAGATAGATAGACAGATACATAGATAATTTACCCTAATTGGTATAGGTAAATACGGCCGAAAGTCGAGTAACAAGTTGCTCCCTTTCTATCCTGACATATAGTTTCAGAAACCAACAATACCGACAAGTTCCTTAATAAGTTTGTTCGTCTCGTCCCTTTGATCTCTTAACAAGTTGATTTCGTCGAGTATTTGTTCCAAACTTTGTTGAATGGCACCGACTCGATTGGTTAGCTGGGAAATCGACGGCGGCCCTTCCACTGGAGGAGCAGCAGGCCTCTTCATCACAGGTCGCCCGTGGGTAAACAAACTTCCTTTTCTCTGCAATTTACACCCGCCATCCAAGTACCTCTTAATTCCCGTGTGAACTTCACTTGGTTTTTTAAAAAAAATCAAATTTACCGCGTAATTTCTGAAGGAATCCCGCCATGCTGCCCCAGCGCCATCTGTTGAGAAACGGATGAAACACTAGACGGTTTCGATGATCGTGAATTCCCAATACTTTAGGATATGGAAAATTTACCTGTGATGATGACGATGAAGAAGAGTAGGTAAAGTGAATTAGTGAGAATGGATCGCTCCATGGATCCTTGCACTCATCGATCTTGCCTGGAGAGCTGTCCATGAGGGACTAAAAGTCGATATCTGCTCCTTTTCAATTAACCTACACTCCCTCCCCGTCCTCTTTGGTGGTCTGCACTAAAAAGAGATCAAATCATTGAATCCAAAGTTACCCTAACAGTGGGCCACTCCTCTGTAATTATATGCACAGTCATATAAAAGCCTTTGATTGGACCGTGGAGAATTTTCCGCCCAATCATGGCTGCTGATTGCAAATTCAGCTGGTTTCCAGATGAACAAGAAAGCGATAGACGTCTATAAAGTTGAATTAACCAATGATCAAATGATAGTATCTCGTGTTCCGCTTTACAACGGTTGTTGGGAGTTCATGATCCTCGTTTTATATACATGCTGTGTGTTCAACGAACCCAGGGCAAAAGCGGTTACTTTCTTATTCATGTTCGATCTTTTTTTTTTTCCCGGTTCGCTTTTTTTTATATGGCGATAGAGGAAGCAAGGGTTAGGGAATCAGCGTACGAATTGCACGTCGTAAAAGAAGTTTAATTCAATGGTCTTAAACTATGTATGATTATGTTATTGTTAGAATCAGTTTTTTCGACTTATTCGACCATCCGTCCACCTGTCTATTTATCTATGTACCTGTTATATCTGTCTACGTATCTGGTATCTGTATACTAATTGCTAATGTGTGCTTTTCTATATGCATGCCGCTTTTTGAGCTAAAAAATGTGTCTATGTATCAACCATATCATTGTATCTGTCTATCTATCTATCTATATACCCATCTTTCAATATATATTTCTAGCTATCTTCGTCTATCTATCTATCTATCTATCTATCTATCTACCTACCTACCTACCTACCTATCTATCTATCTATCTATTTAACTATCTGTCCCGTCCATCTATCTGTCTATCTGTCTATATATATATGTCTCTCTATCTATCTACCTATCTATCTATCTATCTATCTATCTATATACGCGTCTATCAATATATCTTTCTATTTATCTTCATCTATTCATCTATCTATCTATTATCCATCTATCTAACTGTCGATCTATCTATCATTCCATCCATCTAGCTGTCTAGCTATCTATCTTTCTATCTATCTTTCTGTCTATCTATCTATCTACCTATTTATCTATCTATCTATATACGCGTCTATCAATATATCTTTCTATTTATCTTCATCTATTCATCTATCTATCTATTACCCATCTAACTAACTGTAGATTTATCTTTCTATCATTCCATCCATAGCTATCTATCTTTCTATCTATCGATCTATCTATCTATCTTTCTGTCTATCTATCTATCTGTCCATCTATCTATCTAGTTATCTATCTATCTATCTACCTATCTATCTCTCCATCTATTCATCTATCTATCTATTACCCATCTAACTAACTGTAGATTTATCTTTCTATCATTCCATCCATCTAGCTGTCTAGCTATCTATCTTTCTATCTATCGATCTATCTATCTATCTTTCTGTCTACCTATCTATCTGTCCATCTATCTATCTAGTTATCTATCTATCTATCTACCTATCTATCTCTCCATCCATCTGTCTGCCTGTCCGTCTGTCTATCTTCCTATATTTTTATCTATCTATAGTTACCTATGCACCCATTTGATTACTGTATATCTATGTAGCCTAGAGTACCTAGTTTTCTTTCCCACCTTAACTGTTTAATTTCAGTTCAAGTTCTCATCAACCCTTCCATGTAACTACTACCTATGCATCTGTGTATCTTTGTCTCTTGTCTAACTCATACATACATCTATCTACCAAAGTACTAATGCGATTCGCATTAATACTAAAACAATTATCAAGTTGAAGCAGTTCCCTTTCTGCTACAAGTTTTAATCATTTCCGCATGAATTTTTTGTTGTTCCATATTGATGCATCCAATTTGCATGCAGTTTTTCGTACATTTTCAACCTTGCTCGACGTCCTTGTTTACTCCTTCAGCTGCAAACTTTTCACGCTTTATTACATTTTGATGGGCTGGGGAGAGGATAAACTGCNAAAAAACCACCAAGTTCTTCAGGTCCGTTGTATCGACTTGTAGCGAGGTGACAGCTTCAATTGGCGATGTGCAATTTCAAAGTGTAAACAAACCCCACGTGACTGTCATCTCCAAAACAAACCCCCTCCCCCCTCCCCCTCCCCTCCCCCTCCCCCCTCCCCCCAGCGGAGGAGCAGGAGAATAGTAGCGCTTGTGTGAAAGCTAATTTTGCAGCTCGGGATTTGCACAGTGTAGTATGATGCGACTCCATAATGAGACTCTAATTCTGTTTAAAAGGATCTTCCACGCATCGAAATGAAGGGGGGGTAGAGGATCCTCCCCTCACCCCTCTCTCAGGGGAAACTGCTTCAGTAACCCTCGTGGTTAACAAGATGTCCGCCACAAAAAAATAACTAGTTGGAATACCAGGTTGTTCAGCCGCCTAGATGTCATCGATGTAACTAATGAACTATCCATATGCATTTGCATATTCAGCTGGTAGATGGCATCGAAACACTACGATGCCAAACTACTATTTACGCTGGTTAATAACTTGATTGGTTCATAAATAGTACTGAATTATTGATTCCAACATAATCGGCCGCTAGATGGGGTTTAAGAAGTTTGTTTCCCAAATGGATTGTTAAATTAACCGGTGAAATGTGTAGTTAAAGTTTACTAAAGACCATGGAATGCTCTGTGATACTTTTGTTAAGTTACGATTTAATAACTTAAATTATCCATTAACCTGGCTAGTAGTAAGACGGGCTTAAGAACAGGATATAAAATATATAGGTGATAGTAATGTATGAGTTGTATCGTGAATGATAAAGATAGGTTATCTCACATTCTAGTTGACTTTGTATTGAAAATATTACGAAAGTAATGGTGAGATCATTTTGACATACCAACAACTTATCATAGTTTTTTTTTAAAAATACATATTGTACGTAAAATTATCAAACGTAGAATTGAAAAAAATACTCCTATTACACAAGTTCTACTAATTAACACCATTAAGATAAATGAAATTGTACAGGTAAAATATATACATGGATAATAATAAAACGTAGGTAAACAAATAGATAGGTGGATAGTTTGGTAGATAAACAAGATAGATAGATAGATACATAGATACATAGATTACACAGATAGATAGATCGGTAGATAGATAGATAAGAGAGATAGATACATAGAGAGATAGATAGAGAGACAGATTGATAGACAGATAGACAAATAGACAGATAGGTATATAGAGAGATAGGTAGACTGATAGATAGACAGATAGACAGATAGATAGGCAGATAGACAGATAGATAGATGGATAAATGTAGATAGACAGATAGGTAGACTGATAGATAGACAGATAGACAGATAGACAGATAGA
>JAIQCU010000995.1:0-28808 GCA_022114935.1 Leptestheria dahalacensis | reverse complement strand
TACGCATTTGATTGGTCCACAGTTGAAAAGAGCGCGAAAAGTCGAATCGACTCATATGTGACTCATAAGTACGTATTTGATTGGTCCCCTGTTGAAAAGCGTGCGAAAAATCGAATCGACTCATATGTGACTTATAAGTACGCATAGGATTGGTATGCAGTTGAAAAGAGCGCGAAACGTCGAATCGACTCATGTACGTCACATGGTGGGGCGAGATGGTGGGGCGAGATGGTGGGGCGAGTTGGTGGGGCGACATGGTAGGCGAGATGGCGGGTTGACTCGCCCGCAGTGGAAAAGAGGGCGAAGCATGCCCGGACTTGTTTGGCTCCCATGTTAAGAGATAGGAAACCGATTTGACACAAACAGATAGGGAATACTAAGAGAGAGAAACCCTCGTCATGCCACTCAGTGAAAATGTGCTCTGACTAGACGTCGCGAGGGGTATAGTTTGAGAGATTTTCACTCATACAAGCAATGTAGTGTATGCGAGGGACGAAACGTTTATTAGCTAAGGTATAATTCATTAATCCTGTAGGAAATTGTGTGCGATATTGAGAGACGGCTAGTTCTTGAGCTTTCAGTTGGATAGGTGTTAGGCTAGTCAGGACATGCAGGGCATCCGTGGATACTGTTGGAAATGCTCGGGTTATGTGTAACATTATTTTTCTTTGCACTGTTAACAGCAATTTTGTTGCCCATTGACACCTTAGTGCAGGTAGCCAGCATATGCAAGCGTACAAAAGAACCGGCTGTCATAGGTCATAGGTAAAGGAGCCGAATAGTATGGGGCGACATTATGAAGTTTACGAATTAATAAACTGTACTAAAACTACTTTTCATAGCAAGACTTAATACGATGCTTTATAAGCGTTAATGAATTAGGATTAATAGGATTTAAGAATGTTAAAGGTACAACAATAGCCAGATGGTAGTTCTAAATAACGTGGAAAACAGCGTAATGTACATCAATCGAAATAAGCATGTAATTAACATTAAAGTTAACTTGAGTTTCAGTGAATTGGTTCACCGTCTTTGAGGTTCTTTTCCAGTTGCAGTACTCGAACTGTGGTGTGACTTCCAGCCCCGCTGCGAAGGGTATTTAACCTTACGCAGGATCTTCAATCCCGGTTCAAGAATGGAGAATTATCAACTGCGTCTACTTTTCCACAGAAAGTTACCGTCTTAACCTTAAACGGCGAAAGTCTGTACAAGTAATTACGTTTACTTTGAAGCGGGAAAACGCAAACTGGTTTCAGTGCAGTAGTTATTGATACTTTCGCGAAGAAACAAAAACCAAATAACTTCTTCAATAATCGAGAATACCACACGAGACCTGCTGCACGACCTACTGATAACCGTCTACCTGCTGGAATTGGACAAATAACAGCAGTTCCAGCTCCACCAGAGTTGTTGATCGAATTATAAGAGAAATAGCGTGTAGTACTTAATTATATTAGATGTCGACGTACAGTTTTGACATTCTATAGTGCAGTCAATGGATTTTAACTTTTAACTTGAACAGGGAAGTAATCTTAGGAATTGGATATGTTTTCTCCTCTGCTATAAACCTGTCTGATAAATGATCCTTATCAGCCAATAGCGATTGCGATATTGAAAAATCATCTCTCGAACGAAACCAGTCTTTAAGTATACACGATAACTTGGTAAAGAAACATGTTATGCGACTTTCTACAATACACTTTCAGCTACATCATTTGCTCGTTTGGTAATTATATTTAATTATCGCAAATAATTCAAACCCGTTATTTAAGTATTGATAAATAATAGTTTAAAGGTGATTGGTTTATTGTCTAGTTAACAGTTACAGCGATAAAGAGTGCGAGCTTTCGTCTTTATCCGGAACGTCGTCTTCGTCGGCCGAGCTTCGTTCCACCGCGCCCTTCCTAGCAGGAAGTACTTGTAGAAATGCTTCTTTCCACGGCTGTCCGTTGCAGACGTTGACGAAAATGTTAAATACTATAAATTTGAAGTGAAAATAGGATAATTAAGTCAATATTTTATGTGTGTGATGTACCGTGATCTATGGTGAGAACCTTGCGAGTCTTCATGTCGATGTGCTCGTCCAGCGGTAGCCGACCGTGTGCGATTCCTCGCTCGAGAGCCAAACGATGACACAAACCCTGTTAATTAATAAGTAATGACTTAATTAATAGATATTATTGTAACTAATTAAATGAACAACCTTCTGTGCGTTATGATCGACCAAGCCACCGATGACGTACACTTTATCCGCCTCAAGTTCCCTGATGACGTTGTCAGACTCCGCAGTCAGGTACACGATTTTCGTGGCGTCAAAGGTTTCCGAGTAGGGCTTGTCGGTAAGATTAACCTGCAGACTTTAACTGAGCAACTATATTAAGCGCGGGATGCTGTGTTACACTTTCTTACATCCCAGTTCGTGTATCCCTGGTTCTTGCTGATCTCTTGCAAACTACGTCCGTTTAAACTGGTAATGTACAGCTGGACTGGGTTGACTGCACGTCGGTTGATACTGTAGCTGCGGTGGACCTGCTTGATGCACTTAGCGAGATCCTTGTCGCCCATGTAATCGTCAAAAGAGAGATCGATGACGACAGACACCTTGCAACTGCTGTTGGCCATGGTCGTCGCCTTCAAGACTTTGCGGGAGATGCGTTCCGTTGGGCCTGACGCCTTTCTCTTTAACTTGCGTTTTTCCCGCTCGTAAGCTCTGTTTCATGTTATCTTCATTAATTCAATGTGCAAACTGATTATGTTAGATATAAGTAAGTACCTTCTTTCTGCCTTCTTCTCTGCCCACTGCGCAGCTTTTAACCGTCTTTTCTTTTCCCGTTTAGAAATGGTTTCTTCCTGTGCCGGCAGATTCGAATTCAAAACTGCTGGTTCGATTTCTTCTTCTTTAGACGTCAACTGTGTCACATTGTCGGTGCTAACTTCATCGGTCTCTTCTTCACTATCAGGTTTACTTAAACCGTTAGACTCTACGTTTCGCTCTGTATTTGGTTCAGACATTTAAATCTAGAAGTAACTGCTTGGTAACTACAAGATTCGAAGGCCTAACAGGACCATGCGTGGTTAGAACCTTCTTTGACTTGACGGATAGAGATGAAAACAAACCGTTGTTCATCGTCTGCCTGATACTATAATTAATTAGTAATCAATACTTGGATCTTGTGATCAGCATCGATACATAAATAAAAAAATCGATAATTAGAATATTATTTATGAATGATACATTATAGTTTTGTACTTTAGCTATTATTTTAATCAGTTCTTACTACCAAAGAAGCATTCCTTAGTACGTGGACAAGGAAGTAGTTTTAATTGCTTATTCTAAATTGACTTTTTAAATTAATCACTTTACTTGAAACTAGATGGCGCTGTCACAATGTTGTATTAGGAAACCCTTGGGGGTATGATTCGGCTACCCGCTCTCTTCTGCTTTTGCCTAACCTTGCATTGCATCGGAACGGTTTGCTGCTGGCATATCATTCGTTTGGAGGTCACTGTCTGCGTAAGTGTAACTTAGAATTCCCCGGTTTTCTTAATAAACAACGTTCAGCGATAACCGTAAGATCGTTCTTTAAATAGAAGCTTATCTATTGGTTTTAGCGGAATCTTTGAACTGTTGACGTCATAGCTGTCGTTCCAATTAGTTTAATATTATAAGTTTAAACGTAAAGTTTTTGCTTTCCGTGTTGACTAATTGATTCGCTTTTTATTATTTTCTCGTGTGTATCAGTTTGGCAGCTATTATGAGAAATGGATTCCGAACAGACCTACTGCGACCACCTACCCGAGCTGGCGGAGTTCTTCTCGCACCCGTGCAGTTACGAAGATGTTCACAAGTTCAGTCTCGATCAGGTACCCAGCCGTGTCCATTTTCTCTTTATTCCTGCGAGCTACTTCACCCATTTCATTTCACACATGTGTTCTGAAAATACCCTGGGGTCGTGTAAACTCGTGGGGCAGGTATGCGTATAAGGATCTTGACCTTGATAAATTTTTAACAGAAACCGATTTTTGCTGGAAGGGTCTCTCATAGTATTCCCAGGTTTAAAAATAGCGCGCGTGCGCGCACCATGGTTCTTGGTGCCATTGATTGGACCCTTTTGAGGAGAGGAGACATTGTCCCTTGACAAATGACTTTGTTGTCCAAGTGCTAATCAAAGCCGTTCATTATCAGCTTGGTACTTGGCCAGAAAGAAAAGAATCTGAAATGTCTGTTTCCATGTAAATAAATATGAATGTATATTTCATTTATCAAGTCATACAAACAGTAGTTTTAATGTAAATTAAAATTAAAGTGATATTCAAAGTAATGAAATTTGAATAGCCTGAGGCGTTCTGGGGAAGCCTGGCCCGCTCCCGTCTGCAGTGGATTCGCAGCTTCGACAAGGTCCACGAATGCGATATGGATCAGGGGAATTTCCGATGGTTTATCGGCGGACAAATTAACGTGTCTGGTACTTTAAAATTTCTCTTTAATACAATCGTTGAATAATTCAATATTTACCTATGTTGGTGTACGTGTTAAAAAAATTTATTTATGATAATTCGCAGTAAATTGCGTGGATCGCCATAAGGAGAAGGACCCCGAGCGCGTAGCTTTGATCTGGGAAAAGGATGAACCCGGCCAGGAGGAAAAAGTGACTTACGGGCAAGTTAATCTATTTTAACTACAGTCAAATTACCTATAATGATTTAAATATTTTAACTAATACAGAATTCTAAAAAAATATTGAAATAGAGCAATTACAAATTAAAAATCACATGGCGGCGTTCCTTTTATTTTTCGGTTGATAAAAGTGGTTGTTCATGGATTTCACTTATCTATAATTACTGAATTGTGATTAACAGCTTATCTTCTTGTCTTAAATGAAGGTGCCAATGTGTTATCGGTACGCAACTGACTTTTTATGTATGAGTAATGTATTAAGTATTAAGTAACATTAATGCGATTTGAATTATTTATTAATTTCTCCATTCCTGATTGTTATGGATACGCAATAGCTAATACTGGAAATTAATTGTTGTCAGGTTAAGCTAATGCAGTTAATGCAGGTTAGAATTTATGAATAATTTTGGCTTTAAATTGAACAGGCAACTGTATACCATGATGAATCAGCTGGCGAACGTTTTAAAAAGCCAAGGCGTCGTCAAAGGGGACCGAGTGGCTATCTACATGCCGACGGGACCTTTAGCCGTGGCAGCGATGCTGGCTTGCACTCGTATTGGAGCCATTCATTCGGTCGTTTTTGCCGGATTTAGCGCCGAGGCACTTGCTAGCCGAATCAACGATGGTGAACAGAGAATATAGACAATACTTAATTGTTCAGAAAATAATATTTATTATTACTATTCAAAAATACATATAATACGTCAACTATTTTGTGCTGTAACATAATCTTATTCGGTCAAGTAATTACGTAACTAATAAATATAGAGATACTGTCACCTATCTATCTGAATAATCTCTGGTGGAAACATACTCTGTAATAGCTTAGTTGATTTAAAATTAACCTTTAATCTTAATCGTAATCATCTTAATCATGTTGAACTGATTTCCTGAAGCTGAGGCCAAGGTAGTCATCACCGCTGACCAGGGACTCCGCGGAGGCAAGACCATCGAGCTGAAGAAGACGGTCGACGCTGCGGTCGCTCGCTGTCCCAGCATCAAGCACGTTCTGGTCACAAAGAGGACGGGGAAACCGGTATCGTCCACTCCGCTTGACGTGGATCTCGAACAGGTCACAGAACGTTAATTCTCATGAAGATAAATTAAGTAATTTATAAAGGCTAAGTTACCCTACATCGTGTATTATGTGGATTTTAATATCAATTAAAATATCTAATTTTGCTGTATTTTGCTTATGCAGGCCATGAAAGAAGCCAGCGGGGAGTGCGAGCCCGTCCCGCTGGACAGTGAGGACCTCCTCTTCATGCTCTACACCTCGGGAAGCACGGGCAAACCCAAAGGAGTGGCCCACACGCAGGCCGGCTATCTCCTCTACGCTAGCCTAACCCATAAAGTATTAATCAATTATATTAATAAGGTTCATTTTGAAGGAAAATGTCAGTTAAATAGCATCTAACGGATACTTAATTTGACTAGTTAAGTTTCAGCCCTAATTTAGTGCTGATCTATGCATATTAAACAGATGGTCTTCGACTGCCATGAAGGGGATATCTTTGGCTGCGTAGCCGATATTGGCTGGATTACGGGGCACTCGTACGTCGTTTACGGACCTTTAGCTAATGGAGTGACTACGGTGCTGTTCGAGAGTACCCCCGTCTATCCTGATCCAGGTCCTTTATTCTTATTATTCTTTAAAAAAAATTACCTTTTATATAATTTGATTTGATGTAAATTTTAAGTTTAATTTTCAGCTTTATCAAATAAGCATCTAAATTGTTGAATGAACAGTTTTTTTCTCATTCCAAGATTCCATCTTTACCTAAAAAAATTGACCTTTAACTTTAATTTGCCCTAATTACAATCCAATTTTTTTTAGTTACAGGAGTATTATCGGATGTTTTAAAGAATGACGACACGTGTTGCATACTTGATGTTAAATTTGTTACTGTCGATTAATTATGTATTGTATGGTACCTCTTGGTATTGTAATATATGATCTAACGCTAATTATTTTAACGTTTGCATTCTAATACGACTGTATGTGCTTACTTGATATGTGATTTTACTATAATTAATTATTAATCAGTTTGAAAGTACATCTTCAAAATAATTAAGTTTGACGTCATTGACTTGAAATGTTAATTATTGTTTTTGCTGTGCTCTTAAGGTCGTTACTGGGAGACTGTTGAGCGATTGAAAATGACCCAATTCTACTGTGCCCCGACGGCGATCCGCCTCTTAATCAAGCACGGAGACGACTGGGTACATCGGTACGACCTGTCCTCGTTACGTACCCTGGGCTCCGTTGGCGAACCGATCAATCACGAGGCGTGGCAGTGGTATTACTCGGTCGTCGGCAAGGAAAAATGCGTTCTCGTCGACACCTGGTGGCAAACTGGTATTTCCATAAACAGTTTATTAAATCATATTAAAAAATATAGGAATATATCATCACTATGTGTATTTGTTACTTGTACAAGTGTCAGATTGACAATTATGTAACACGTAAGAAAACGAGTGAAATGTTTTTTTTAAAATTCATAATAAGAAATAAAAGAATTGAGGAATTGAAGTTAGTACTTTTGTTTGATGAATGTTTAAAGAGACGGGAGGAATCTGTATTAGCCCTCGACCTTGCCAGAAGGACGCTGAAATCAGGCCCGGAATGCCAATGCGGCCCTTATTTGGAATCGTTCCGGTGCTCGTCGACGAAAAGGTTCATCAAGTCTATTTAACTTAATCCGATTTTAATATTCGTTGTATTATTTAGTTTGAATGTCAGAATTTTCATTTAAGATATACGAAACCAAATTGAAGTGATTGTAATCGTCTTTTAGAGCCAAGTCATCGAAGGCAATGACGTCTCCGGCGCCCTGTGCATTAAGCGACCGTGGCCCGGCATGGCCCGCACCATCTACGGGTCTCATGACCGTTTCTACGAGACCTACTTCCGACCTTATCCCGGATTTTACTTCACCGGTGATGGAGCCATCCGCGACCGGGATGGATATTACCAGATTACCGGACGCATGGATGACGTCATCAACGTCAGCGGTCACCGGTTGGGTACTGCCGAAGTTGAAGATGCTCTGGTAAGCGTAACAATTAAACTAAATCTGAATGATATTAACTATCTGTTCAATATTAAAGATTGATCTAGTAAATGTGATTAGTAATTTAGTAATTGATCTATTTAATAAATCTTACTTGTTGACTTGTTAGTTAATTAGTAGCAATGATGTATTCAATGTATTACGTCATATTACTTGTGTAATTATTTTTATGACGAAGTAGTTTATTGAATTACAATTCATTGATTAACCACAGCAAATGATCTGTTTAGAATTGTTGTGTTAATATTATTCGTAACTTGTTCTAATTTGTTAATTTGAAATTATAATTAGTGTTTAAAATAGTAAGTTTGATTGGCTCATAGGATCAACACCCGAGTGTAGCGGAATCGGCCGTCGTCGGATATCCGCACGACGTTAAGGGCGAAGGAGTCTACGCCTATATCACGCTCAAGGATGGATTCACCGCCGGACCCGCGCTAGAAGGCGAATTGAAGGCCATGGTCCGACAGAAAATTGCCGCCTACGCTCTTCCGGATATCATTCAAGTAAATTGATTCACATTTAAGTTCAATTAACTGTTTTAATTAAACTTATTTATATTATCTTTTAATATTTATCTATTTATCCACTGACACGTAATCCGGGAGTTTAATTGATTAAAATGATCAAAAGGACTAAAATTAGCAACTTGAACATTTGTTCACCTGTTAATGATATTAAATTAAATTATACCTAAATAAACAATGAGATCTGTTGTTCGATGAAAGATAATTACAATTACTGTGTTTTTCTTTTCCAGTTTTGTCCAGGACTGCCCAAGACGCGATCGGGGAAAATCATGCGCCGGATCCTGAGGAAGGTCGCAGCGGGTCAGTCGGACGAGCTGGGCGATATCTCTACTCTGGCCGATCCTTCGGTGGTCCAGTTTCTCATCGAGGCGCACGATCGCATCGTCAAGGGGGCGAAATAAGCGCCGAACGTTCCATTGTTTTCAGAAGATACCTTTTTAGCTGTGCGATCTTCTCTCAAGGAGGATAGATTTTTATCAATGTTTAAGCACGAAAAACGCACATCGAAACCAGTGAGTTTCCTGCACAACAACCAGGCCTTGTTTTATTATTTGATTTTTAAATGAAATTGACAAGTTTTTTTTTAACCTGATGAAAGAGTGCAAGCGTTTTTCTTTAAACCGATACCATTTTTTTTTCAGAAAGCAACATTCCCATGCACTTTCTTTACAATTAAAGAAAAGGTTTTTGGTATGCCCATTTGGGAGAGTGGGATAAAAATTAATCCGTATTTCCTTTTTTTTATCATTCCGTCCGCTTGACAAAATTTTTGTTTTCAAGTTCAAGAGACTTACCGAAGTAATTTTACTAACCATTTTTCTGAGTTATTTTTTTTATAGTTCAGTTTGCAGGGAAGTAACGGCGAGTTTCTTTTCAATGCATTATCTCCTTTTCTATATTTCTATTTTTCCCCTTGACCTCTTGACATTTGGTTTTGTGCACATATCACACGTATGCACTGAAATCGACGTCTTGCTAACCGTTGACTTTTTTCGAAAAATCAAATCGATGTTCATGTAGGAAATGCATCAGATCTTTGTTTCTAAATATGTGTAAAGAAGACAAATAAACCGTGGAGGCAGCAATAGAAGTATAAGTAAAGCCCATCTTAAATTTATTACTAAAGTTTCCCCTTTGAATACGTTCATGCGGGTGGAGCCATCACGGGGAACGCCAGTCCGCAGAGCTGGTGACAATGCTCATCCTTTTCAAGACAGTCGACCATGAACTGTCCGAGATCCCATTTTGGGATCTGACGTCCCGGACCTTTGTTGTGTGTGACGACAAACTGGCCGTTGCTGCTCGGCGCGTCGGCTATGTGTGGCGGGAGGACTGCGACCCAGTCGAGGGACTCACACTCGGGCGATTTCAGGATCTCGAGCATCTGTAGGTGTTCTGTGTTGATGTTGGCGAAACGCTCGGGAACTTTTTCAGGCTCCCAAAACAGAAACGCTGCAAGATAACGAGAATTAACGTAACACTGCGGTCTGAGGATCTTAAATGATAGCTTACATGATAGACAGACTGATATCTTCTTTACGCCATAATTGTGCATTGCAGCGACGATGGCCTTCAAGCTGTCGGACATGACGGTCGTTGGGCCTACAAAATAAATGTAAATGGCACGGATTAGTTAAGTTACTCAGGTATAGACACTACTACACATATACTTAGATCGTTTCTTGTTCCAAGTGCAACGATCACTGCGTCCTGGCCTTCAACCGCCTTGTTAACATCATCCTGCCTCGTAGAATCGCCCTGGACGATGGTTACCTTGTCGACCAGTTCAGCGGGAAGACGGGCAACGTCCCTGACAAAAGCAGTGATGGTGAGGCCTAAACATACATGACAATTTAAGTTTATAATACTATTATATACTGCCGAACAGTCTTTCCAATTCCAACACAAACCTTTCTTCAACGCTGCATCCAAAACGCAAAGCCCCGTCTGTCCTGTCGAGCCGAAAACGACAACTTTGCTGATTGCAGACATGCTGTAAAGTAAAGTAAAACACGAAGGTGTTATCTGTTAAACAAAAGATAACCTCGGTTTAAACAATTATACTTAAATAAAATTGCATAATTTTTTCGTCTGTTAATTGATTACTTCATAAAATCGGGAAAATGCAGTTGGTCAACACACTTTGCTGGAATGCACTTACTCCGAAGAACTAAAATGTTACGTAAGGCAAAGGGATAGTCTTCAGATAAACACAAGCGGTTTCTGTGACCTGTCACGTTGCTGGCAGTGTGTGCCTCTAGCGGTAACAAACTATGCTGGTTTCTCGTCGTCCCGTCTCATGAGTCTCGTCTCAAGTCGTTCCGTCTCATGCGCCATAACAAGACAGGAAAATTTGAATGATATTTTTTTACTATATGATAGCTTTTGCTTAGCTTTTAACTAAATATCAATTAAAGATACATTATCTTGAAAGAATAGTTGTGACCAATTCCGCCGCAAGGTGGCATATATGTCAGGTAAACAGTTGTTGTACAAAAACCGAATAAAGGCATAGCAGACACTTAAAATTACTGAAATAGCTACGAATTCCTGTATCGAGCTCAGAAAAAAGTAGTCATGTAGTTCATGAGAAAACGACTTGCAGTAAAAAAGATTGCATAAAGGTTGAACGAAAAACGAAACACTGCCATTATAACTTCGTAGTAGAATGTTTGGGGAAGTGAAAATTTAGCTATTAGAATTATCGTCAACGATAGTCTACTGATGCTCAGCAACAAATGCTTTGCGGTAATCGACCCATTCTTGTAAGTATCCCTTAAACGGTAAAGTTCTGGATTGGTATCCGATGCCACCCTCTGTTGGTGCTGTCTAACAGTTTGTCGTCTTACAAGTGCGGGATTCAAAGAAGCCCTTTTGGCTTTCGAATGTAGCAGTTGAATCGGTACGTATGAATTCATGCCGGCCTTTGAAGCTTGACGGTTCAATCTATTATGCCGTCCCGTTGCGTCTTTATTTGTATATGTATTTGCCGGCCCACAAGGTCGTAACAAGAGCCGATACATTAGAGCATGAAAATTTGTACAGAAAATAACGAAGTTCATTGGGTGCATTTTTCACCAAATAGTTTGCCATGGTGCCAGGTTCTTAAGTGCAGGTAATAGTATCAGGAAAAACAACAGAATCAAACAATTTTGCTCCATTCGAATGAACTGAGTGTTATGTTCTCGATTGGTTGGTTAAGCTAAGGTTATTCTCTAGGGGCACTAGGAATGAGTGTGACGCGTTAGAAGGTTAAGTTCGAACTAATCTATATTGCTTGTTGCAAGGCTGACAAGACCAAGCCAATGCCTAGGCCTATTCCCACATCCCCCGCTAAGTTTTTACTTTACGCTTTTACTTTGCATGCATGCATCAAGTTGCTAAAGGTTCATCAGGTTACCGGTCATTCCGTCTCCCCTAGTCGTTTCGTCTCATGGGTAAGGTCGTTTCGTCTCGGGGGTAAGGTCGTTTCGTCTCATGGGTAAGGTCGTTTCGTCTCATGGTAAATGTACTTGATGTAAGCCACGGCATCTAGTGAGTGGAATAAGAACTCGTCAGTGAATTCATCTCTGTCACAAACTCCTAAAATGAAATCAGGAGTTCACTAACAAAGAGTTCATGCAAACATTTTATAGACTCGCTTTACTCCTTGAAAACAATGGTTCGTGTTCCTGTAATTTTAAACTCCGAATTTAGCTCTGTCAACTCCTATTATTATTTATTATCATATTTATTATTATTATAGTTATTATTATCATTAACTTAAATAAATAATTTTTCGTATGGTGAGACGAAACGGTTATTGGGGTGAGACGAAACGACCAATCGACCGTTGGTCGATTCGTCTCTGAGACGGAATGACTAGTATTCGTTCATCATCTTCGGGGGTCTCGCAGTACTTGCGCTCCGTCTCGGCAGTTTCTGGAGCGTGACTCTCTTCTTCTTGCATTCAGCCCCGATCTGTGACTCGCCCGTAGCTTGTAGACTGTAAAAAAAGGGTCCTGATTCCGGACTAAAATTAGGTCCCCGGTTTTTCCGGATCTCAATTTAAGAAACCCGATCGACACTTAAAAAAGCGAACGGGTCTTTAAAAAACCGGACCACACTAAAGAAAACCGGCCCCTGTCAGGAAAACCGGCCCAAATAATACCGGACCCTATTGTAACAACCCGGACGCTCCCATAATATACTGGACTGCATATACCGGACCCTTTTGTAACAATCCGGACCCTTCCATAATATACTGGATTTTTGTATATTTATATATCCCTCGCTTTACTGGTACGGCTTAGGAGATGATAAACGCTTCTTGCCAAAACAATATGGAAACTACCGAAGCAAAGAACGACAAAAGCTCATTTTAACTGAAACCGTTGTATTGATTCAATCAATAGTTTTTATCACAATATTTTTTGTTTAAAACGACAGTTATAAACTGAAAAACGGAAGACTAGTTCAAACTAATTCACAAAATTTTTTGTTTAAATTGGGAGTTATAAACTGAAAAATGAATGACTGCTTGGAAAGCTGAAATAAGACCTTGTAGGACAATACTTCTTTCGGAAAAAATAATTCAAAAGACTTTGGGCAGCATAAAGTTAGTCACTGGCTGCATTTGTTTTAGCTTTCAGATACTTCAGTCCGTCACTAACGTACTGAATACGACTAAACTTAACGGATTCGCGGTCTCGCATGTCCATTAAATGCTCTTGAAGAAACAGCAGAGCGACCTTAACTTCCGGTGCATAGTGGATGTTGAAGACGTATTACACAGCAAGAAGAAGACATACTACTTCGGCAACACTCTTCTCCTCAATCATCAAGACGACCTCAGACTCGACGACTAGGGCCAGACTTCTTTCACCGATCTCCACAACGAAATGGGTTGGTTTCGAGCAAGCGAAGTTCTTCGTCAATAGCTTTTCCGTTCTCCATCTTCGACAATTCAGTGATGTGTGGAACTATTTCATCCCACTTCTTCTTTACGTGGGACGACGTGGACTCGTCCTTGACAAGTCGTTCAAACTCGGCATCAAACTGCGTACAAACAAGGGTTATGAAACCAAGAGAAGGCAACCCCCGTATGGGGGTCGGATCCGGGATTGAATTAACTATGAGTTTCGCCGCGCCACCGCCAGGTGGCGCTAGCGGCAGATTGTTTTCTCAGTTTGAATTCAGCGATGGGCTTCCAATGAAGATGCAATTGCGTTGACTTATTTTCGCACGTGAAAAAACAGATGTTTTTAAAAAATTTATTCGCAAAAACGATCGTATTCGAGAGGAACGTGAGCAATTATTTGAGAACAAACCTGCAGTTGAGAAATGCCTGACCGAAATCAACAACGAGATCAGCAGAATCCATTCTGCTAACATGAAGAAGACAAAGTGAGCCATGTTGAGCTTCTGGGCTCAGGTTATACAGGAGCTCGACTGTATGAAGCTTAGTGTGAAGTTTCAAAGCCCGTGCATCGGGAATGGTATCATTGGCATTGTGTTACAACAGTTCCTCATGCAGCATCGGAAAACATCGGAAGATCCCGACTCGATCACGGAAGACTCGGAGCCTCTGTTAGCGAATTCAACCGGCCAACGTACAAGTTCGGGGAACAACGAAACAGGTGTTTTATGCATTGCTGGTGGCTGCCTCGGGCTCATACTGCAGAAGTGTAAAAAGCTAGCCTGGAGCACGAAGAAAATTACATCATCGGCAGCAGTGGCACACCAAGCCATAGCAAGATCCATTGCTATGAGCACGGAAGATAAGAATGCGGCACCCGAGCTACTGAAATATCGGGACCGAGGGTATCTGCTCATACCAAAGCAGCCATTTTGGCCTTTCTCAGGAAACTTGACGAACAGATCGCGTCATACGGAACCAAGGTCACTTGGTCCTGTAAAAATTCCTTCTTATCCTTGATAAGAGCATTTTTTTCGTCTTGCTCCCACGCTAGCTGTAGCTGATGCTTCACTGCATCGTTCTCGGGTGCGTTGATTTACGAGTCCACTTCGCTTGCGAACTTCCGAGTCCAGTTCACGTACTACCTAATGAAAGAAAATTTGGTTAAGCGCAATCAGGCTTGTACACTTATAACTTGCTGCAATTACCCGCGACAATTCAGCTGACTGACCAGCGCTTAATTGCACCTTATACTTAACGAGTCGTGCGGCGTACTTTTCGTTCAGGTTCGCTTTC
This sequence comes from Leptestheria dahalacensis, assembly GCA_022114935.1. Taxonomy (NCBI): domain Eukaryota; kingdom Metazoa; phylum Arthropoda; class Branchiopoda; order Diplostraca; family Leptestheriidae; genus Leptestheria; species Leptestheria dahalacensis. The sequence continues at coordinate 14,333 of JAIQCU010000995.1, read as the reverse complement.
AATCCTTTTTGACGAATGTTATTCTGCAGTCGCACATGCTTGGAAGCTGGTGAAAGATGCTTCAATGCACATGTAGAGTGAGCAGCCTGGTGTTTTCTTTTTAAACTATGAGGTGAAAGATCCAGTGATGCGGCCCGTTTCTTTACCAGAGCATCTTTCCTGCGAAGTTCGTTCATCAGCGAGGCACAGAAACTGCAGTAGAGGACTTGACGAACCCTTCCCGCGGTAAATCCATTCGAAGTATGGCGTACAATTGGTCGATCGGCAGTGGCTATATGGAAACTTGTGCATCTGCATAACTTCAGCAGGCGGGGTCGATCGGATGCCGAAATTAAATTCCTTCACTTCTTCTGCAGCAAGTCCTGGGCAGAAGTGATGACGTTTTGCTCCGAAAAATGACAGGGCGGAAATTGCATTCCTGACCGCTTCTTTGTTGTTGGGGTCCCAGTCGTATTCAGCAATGCGTTTTTCAAGCACAATCACGACAAACTTCAAATCGTCCAATAGTGCGGTGCCCTTCACTACCTGCAAGTTTATGATTTCTGACGAGTTTTGGAGCGGCTGGTTGATATAAAAAACGTTCGACTTGATCTCGAGAGCGTGCCCGCTTTGCCCTAGTGCTGAGACAGTTAATCTTTATACAATGCACAGCGTCACGCACGAACTTGCTAAATTCTTCCTTTTGCTCCATTTCGGAACAAAACAAGAGAGAAACATTGGGAATTTTGGGGGGAAACCAATTTAATCAAGTTAACGAACACCAAACTGTCACAAACAATGCGACAGCAACGGTCGCGAACTACGTCTGCACTGATTCTGCTTGTCATTGACTTGCAAGGACTGATCGCGCCACCTTGCGGAGGCGCGGCGAAACTCGTAGTTAATTCAATCCCGGATCCGACCCCCATACGGGGGTTGCCTTCTCTTGGTTTCATAACTCTTGGTACAAATAAATGAACTTATTGAAACTAAACATTAAAACAGCCCCATTACCTGATGTCTTAGCCGTAGTCATGGATACTTTTGTAGAGCTGCGCTGGTGTGCAAGCCTTCTATGATTTCTTGACGACGTATTGGAAAGGTTGCAACCATCAGGACAGATAAAGTTTCTGAACAAGGATTTTTTTGAGCGCTTACTTCAGCATTCTTCTTGATGTTCATCTCATGTGTCGTTAGTTCATCGTCTTGAAACCGAACGCTGACGGGATCCTGCCTGGGCCCAAGGTAATTTTTTTTGGACTGACGAATTCTCGTCCGCTTGGATGCTTCTCGCTTTCCTTCACCAGATTCGCCCAGTAAGATTTTCAGGGCCTTTTTTCTATCCACCTTTAACCGAGTCAACAAAGCAACGCGAAAGGCACCCTGAAAAAAGTATGTAGTGAGAAAAAGAAAAATAAGGTAAATAATAGCTCACCTCCTGGGCTCCACAGGAAGCCTTCAGTTTTGGGAAGGCCTCCAGTGCGGCAGTGATAACAGCATCGTATTCTAGACCATCTGGATAAAGCTTCTGCCACACTAACTCTTCTGAGATAATGCGGATCAGATGAGAACGCTGGGTTATTAGAAGTGGTTTGCTTCCTGTCAATGCTGTACTCAGGTGGGATGGTAATCTACGAAAACGAGCCATGGTATCAACAGCAAATTCCAAAGCATGAAAAGTAATATACACCTTGGAAATGTGAAGGGCGTTACAATCACCTTCCGCCTGTCTGCAGCCAGCAGCCAGAGAAGAGAGGCCATTTTTATTTTCATCTTCGGTGGGATCCTAAGCAATCATCTGCGATTACTTTATTATCAGCTGAATAGAGAACAACTTTAGACTACGTACTCCATCTGCAACGGACGGTCCAGACTCCTCATGTTTAAAAATGTCGTTGAATAGAGCTTCTTCTTGGATTTCCTCAACTTCAACTTGATCGAAAACTGCATCCACTACCTGTTACTTCAAAAATTGATTTAGAATATCACGTTGGGAAATCTATTTTACAAAGCTTATATTTGGGACCGACTCAGCATCTTCATGAATTGTCGCAACTGTAGCAATAGCTTCGACGTTCATGGGCGTGTCATCAGGGTTGTTGCACACTACGGTACCCCCGTCGCAAGTTACCTAATTGGGTTTAGGACACGTTATTATTCGTCTTGAAAGCATAATTTCTTCCTTAGATACCACGTACCTTGTTGTCGTCCTCTTTTGATGTTTTCAGTGCAAATTTTACTTGCACTTGTTACACTACCTGTGCATTAGGAAGAACCGCATGAAGATATAGGTCCCTAAGTTCGCCCCCCAAATCGGGATCATGCAGCTGCAGGACGTACCCCGCAAAACTGGTGCCTTCGATCTGCTTCCGCAACACTATGTCCTTGGATAAGCGATTTTGAAGAGCTGAGTGCAATTGATTCACACCAGACTCGGCACCCGGTGTTAATTGCATCTTAAAGTCCCGTCCTAATTCAATTAACTTCGACAGCACGACTTTGGTCATGTTTGGAACTAGCGGAAGCGACTACAAATCACCGTTGCACGTCAAGGTTCGTGGTTGCACGTGGTTGCACGTGGTTATGGTTGACAGACGTCAAGAATGACAAGCGTCTGCTATTGAGGAAAAATACATACAGGGCTGGCAAATCTAACTAGGTGAAAGAATAGAAAAAAAATGTATCGATAAAAAAAATAATCCGAAGCCCAACAGGAGTAAATTCGTGACCTCTCTCTGTGAGGCCGGGCCTTTGAAGAAAGCTGGACGGAGAGTACAAAACCGGACCTCAACAGGAGTAATTCGGGACCTGTTCCTGTAAAACCGGACGTGGGCCTAAGGAACTGGACGGACAGTACAGAACCAAACTTATCTTTACAAAAACGGACGGCAGTGTAAAAAGCTCGACCTCTTTTTAAGATAACGGACGGTGGCATAAGAAACCCGACCGCTTTCTACAAGAGCGGACGTACCCTGGGTCCCGAACCAGGACCTTTTTTTTTTTTACAGTGTAGGTCTTCTTGCTGGGACTGTTGGTCCTCCGCTGCCTCCTTCTCTTCTGTGGGTAGGATTTTGCGCAGGAACCGTCAATTGCGCCAATAGACTCTTCCGCTGGGCATTTTGATTCGATAATCCCGATTGGGACCCATGGAGACGACTGTCCCTTGTCTATCCAATCTTTTCGTTTGATGGTCCTGTGATGCAGCACGAGGTCGCCAATTTGCAACGCTGGGAGGGGTTTCGTGCTTTTATTGTAGCGCTGTTTTGCCTTCTCGCTCAACACGGTGGCCTTACGGTCGGCCTCGTCCATTACTTGTTGCCAAGCTGACGCATAACTGTCTTTGTGCGCGGGGAAAAGCGAGCGAAGGGGGTGCCCGAATAAAATTTGGGCAGGTGATAGTCCATAGGCCTTTAGTTTGTTGCGCCACTCTAGCCATCCTTCTAAAATGTTTCCTTGTCTAAGTTTCCACCGGGCGTGGTGGCTTCAACCAGCTTCCTCATTGCTTTAAAAGCGGCTTCCGCATGTCCGTTAAACTGAGGATAGTGTGATGTTGATTTGCAATGAATCACCCCCCAGCGCTGTAAGAATTCCGTAAACTGTCGGCTTGCGAACTGTGGCCCTCCGTCGGCTTGTATCCGGTTAGGGACTCCCAGGTCGACAAAACTCTTGGCGATGGCTCAGACAACGTCTTTTGAAGTAGGATCTCGCTTCCAGATGTCTGTGACGGACCACCCTAACATCCGGTCAACATAAACTAAATAGTTATTGCTGCCGATTGGGAACAAGTCCGCTGAAACGTCTTCAAACACTCTAGTCGGGCTTGGTTCTGATTTGAGTGGTTCTGCAACGAGGCTTGGTAGTTTTACCTGGCATGACGTACATGCACGGAGCATGTTCGTGATGTCATTGTCTATTCCGGGCCAATGCACCGTCTGCCTAGCACGTCGCTTCGTCCGCTCAATCCCTGGTGTGCAGCATGCAATTTTGTCAAAGTGTCTGCCCTAGCTGCTTTCGGGATTATGATCCTCGCGTTGTATAGCACCAGGCCTTTGTCGACCGAAAGATAATCTGTGATGCCCCAGTGCGGTCTTACCGAAGTGCATGCTGCGTCCGCATATGTCGGGAATCCTGTTTCGATAGTTCTAAATAGCTGCTGATACTCGGCGTCCTTGAGAGCTATCTCACGTAGAGAAATAAAGGTAGCGTCATTTCTTGCCTCGTTGTGAATTGCTCCATCCAAATTTGCAGCGAGAACTTTAAGCTTTATATTGGCCTCCTCTTTCAAGTCACGGTCTTCCTCGTGGTCTTCTTTGCCGGGATCCGCGACTGGGGCTCGGGAAAGGGCGTCTGCAATCTCATGCAATTTGCCCCTTCTCCACTGCGTCTGGAACGTGAACTGAGCTAGTTTCTCTTTCATCCTCTGCAACCTTGGATTTTCCACCGCGTCTAACGTGTGTTTGTCCAAGATGGTCACCAACGGCTGGTGATCCATTATCAGGGGATAACATAGGGAGACCTAATAAATAGAGCTTGCGCTTATGCATAGCCCATACGACTGCCTTAGTTCCAGTTCAATCATAGCGTATCGTGATTTTGTTTCAGTAGTGAATCTGGAGCCGCATTGAATCAATTTCCAGCCCTCGGGGTGTTTTTGCATCAAAGCGTATCCTAAACCGTTCTTAACCGACTCGTCCGCTTGAAGTATGGTTTTCAAACTTGGATCGAACTGAGTTAGGATTGGAGGCGACGCCAAAGCTTTCTTTGACGTCCTTAAACGCCTCGTCATGGTCAGCAGTCCTTAAGAATGCGCTGGATGGTCGCAGCAGGGGTCGAAGTGGGTTGCCGCAGCGCTGATGGTCTTCGAAAAATCAGCCTATTGCTCGACCAGCCCCATAAATGACCTTAACTGGGTTATATTCGTGGGTGTGGGGAATTTGGTTATTTCCTCCGTTTTGATGAGGTTTGCTGCGAATCCATCTTGTCCAATTATTTAACCCGCGAACTTGACCCTTTCCTGGCCGAACTGAAATTTTTCTTTGCTCAACGTAATTCCCTTTTCACGACATCTCAGTAAAAATTTCCTGACGCGCTCTACGTGAGCGTCGAAACTCTCATCGTAAACGAGGATATCATCCACTACCTTTTGAGGTTAGGGAGATCTTCCAGCGCTGCGTCACCTCTGCGGCAGTACTCATCGCCAGTTGAAACGAGACCCATGGTGCCGCGCAGGAGTTAAAATCTGCCCCATGGTGTCATAAAAGTGGTCAGAGCCTGGCTTTCTTCGGCCAGTAAAATCTGCCAGTAGCCGTGCACAGCGTCAAATGTTGAAAAGTAACTTGCTGTGTGAGGTACGCTGTGAACCGCGTCCTTGGGTGAGAGTAACGGGTGCGTGGGTCGCTTTATTTATCTGTTCAGGTTAGTCAGGTCGACGCAGATCCTGAGCTTGCCGTTTGCTTTTGCATCACGGCGAGCGGGCGAGTCCTTTTTTTGGTTCTGTCATCGGTGCTATTATACCTTGACTGACCATGTCATCAAACATGCGTTTGACGTCGTCCCGTTGTGCGTATGGTATTGGCCGCGCTTCATGCACCTTGAACGGTACGGCGTCTTCCTGAAGCGCTATTACCATTGGCTCTCCCTACATTTCGCGTAGCGTGCCCCTTACCTCGAATACGTCTACGAATTCTTGCATGAAGAGTTCCTTTATCTCTTCGCGCCACTGCCTGGCACGGCTGATACGGTTACCTGGTTGTTAGCGGACTGTAGTGTGGTTACCTGAACTTTAATGGCTGGTACCCTGCCGGTTGATTGAACATGTGATATCCGCACGGATCCGACTTTTTTCTTGTGTCCAGGAGAACGCTTTGTTTCCTCATGGCTACCAGTTTCAGTGCGACACATCTTTGCGAAATGGTTGTTCTTGCCGTATTTTTTGCATTGCTGCCCTTTCGCCGGGCACGGCTTACCTTGCGAATGCGGTGAATGTCCGCATGCTTGGCACTGAGTCTTGTTGCTTGTATTACTTAGGCTGCGCTCGCGCGCTTTTCCTATTTTATTAACAGCCCCAGTTGAACTTCTACCGAGTATGGGCTCATTTTTTGACGCAGCTTCTTCACTGCGGTATAGATCCACGGCTTTCTGCAGCGAAGGAAAGGGTCGCATGGCTAGGAGTAGTTTACGAGTGTCATGATCCCAAATGCCGGACATAATCCTTGTCGTCAGTCTCTCGACTCAGCATTCATGGCACAACTCTACCACAGCGGCAATTTGCTGCAGTTTTGTGAAGAATTCGTCAAAGGTTTCGTTGGCTTCTTCTCGACATTGTAAATCAAACCGGTCGATGACAACGCTTCGCTTTTCTCTGATATACTGGTGAATCTTGTCCAGCATTTCGTCCGGCGTCGCGTTGTCGGTTGGTTGACATTCAACACCATCTCGACGACTTGTTGCATCTGTGTGCTAAATGTCATATGAAGGGCTGACCTTTGTTCTCTTAAAGGGTATATCGGTATACGCTCCAGCATGCAAAGACCGGACCATTTTTGCCTCCAGGTGTTGAAATCACGAAGGGATTTATCGCTTTCGAGCTTTTCGATACCTGTGACATTGATGCAGCGTCCACGGTCGATATCGCGGTCCATCCCGTTCGTCGGGGCTGTAGGGTCGACGGTTGCAACTGTTGGTGAGTGGTCCCTAGAGTTACTGTTGTCCGAGGTCCGAGGCCCTTGAGTCTGCAAGTTCCGGATGGCTTCCAGCATCTGCTCCTGGGCGGTCTCGCGTTCCTTTCGCTCTGCGGCCAGAAGTTGCTGCATAAACATCAACAACTGACTGAAGTCGTTTGTTGCCATTGAACCTTCCTGCTCTGGATGCGCTGTTCCAGTTGCTCCACTGTCCTCGTCGTCTGATAGGTCTAGCAAGCTTCGATCCATGCTTCTTAGCGCTCTATTAGATCCTATTTGTGCACCTGTAACCGTGGTTGACCGTTTTGGTGGCATTCTTGAAAGATTCACATTTCAACACAGAACTTAGAAGTTATGTGTAGTTGCTAGTTTAAAGGCCACGGTCAGACACACACTCACACAACTCGGGCGCCAAGAAGGCGACAACACTTGACACTTGTCGAAGAGCGAAGGGGGGACCCCTGCGGTGCGGTCCGAGCTGGTGGGTCGTTGAAGCGCAACGCAAGAAAGCCCACTTGTGCTACAGTTTTAACACGTAGCACTTTCCATGTACAGTTAATTTTTGAGAAATTACTTACCTTCGTCGTATGCTTATGGTAGTACACTTTAAGTATGAAACACATACCGGCTGCGCCATGTTATGTTCTCGATTGGTTGGTTAAGCTAAGGTTATTCTCTAAGAGCACTAGGAATAAGTGTGACGCGTTAGAAGGTTAGGTTGGAACTGATCTGTATCGCTTGTTGCAAGGCTGACAAGATTAAGCCAATGCCTAGGCCTATTCCCACACTGAGGTGGGCGGTGACGTTGCTATATAGTTACACCTGGTAACTTCACCCAGGAACTTCACGTGTAGTATTACCATACAAGTACATGAAACGGCTTGCAATCACCGTGGCAAGATTTTACCAAGGAGAGAGAAAGGTTAGCATACCGGTTTTCACACTTTGTGTCCAGACGCTGTCCAAGCACTCGAGGTCAACCGGTTACGACATTCTGATTAACTATGCCGAAGGCAAAAGCCAAGATAGATTTTTCTAAACCTGTGTAATTTAATCATCACCAGAAGAAATTGTGTTATTCTCGGAACTGTTTTTGATACGCCACGTCCATCCACGTATTGAAAAAAGTTGATGAATTCCAGAGGAAAAAGAAACTTGTAAATGTCCAAGAAACGTTGTTCAGAGAACCCCGTCAAAAGGGAATAGAGCCCCTGTATGCGCGACCGCTTTAACTTTTCTGGGGTCCAGTTTACCTCCATCTGCACCGCTTGAAGCTTTTGCTGCACTAAAGCTGCTTTTATTCTCATAATCTTCAACGATTCTTGCAGCTAATCGTTTTCTTTCTTCAGTAGCTCGTTGTCTTTTAGTAGTTCGCCGCAACGCATTTCAAGTTCAGTTTTCTGATTTACCTAAGAAGCTTTCTCTAGTTCTAGCTGGATCTTCTCCCTGCGTATCCATAACCGCCCTTTTTTCGGCTATCCAAGTCTCCTGGGTGTGAATACTGGAAAAGGAAAAAGAAAAAAGGGGCCACGATTCATTCCTATTTATTATTACCTATTTTATTTATTGATTTCTCATATATTATCCTTCTAACGTAACGGGAAGATAAGACCATTATCAATACTGTGGTAACCCTAACGCACAAAAAAAACACTTCTTTTGTTTTTGTTTCCCTAACAGAGGCATGCCAACTCTGGTCCGTCAACTCAAGATACGACTATCGCATCTCCAGATCTCTTGGAAGCCAACATGAACTCGGAATATGAGAGCGCTCTTTGCTTGGGGGACATCAAGTTCCCAAAGCCGTGTCCACTTCAGTTTGACTGGGATTTTGACGAAATCCGCGACGTCACTATAACTGCCGAGGAAGCAGAGCATTTGGAGAGGAGTATTGCTGCTCAGAGTCAATCGGACATCTGGAAGGCGGCACGTCAAAAAAGGATCACAGCGTCAAGTTTCCGCAAAATACTTAATCGGTAAAAGAGCATTGACGCTAATTCCGTCAGGTTTCCGGCGACAGTCCTAAATCTAACCCATGTCACCACGGCTGGGATGACGTACGGCCTCGAAAGGAAGACGAGGCAAGGGTGAAATATACAGCCTTGCAGAAGGTTCACACCCATCTCCTGGGTTTTGTTGTAAATCCCGCCATACCTTTCATTGGAGCTAGTCCGGACGGATGCGTATGCGATGGGAGTCAGATAGGTCTTGTTGAAATCAAGTGCCCTGCCTCTGCCACGAAACGATTACTGATAGAATTTGTCAAGGAAAAAACCGCGAAAAAAATGCGATTATTGTCTAGAGCTCGTGCAGAGTAGGTTAACAACGGGGGACGACTCTCATCCGCAGCAAGAGAGTCTGCGTTTAAAAAAATCTCACGATTATCATTATCAAATACAGGGTAACCCTACTTGTCACGGGCGCTGATTTCTATGATTTTGCTGTGTATACTATTAACGATTTGCACGTTGAACGAACCCTACCTGTTTTAGATTTCATGAAGGAACTTGCGCAGAAAATGTACAGTTTTTACAAAAATTACGCCAATTTTTTTTCAAAAACCGCAATGCCAGTACGTAATGCTTTCTTTGTTTTTTTTTCTGAGCAAGAAATTACAAGGTTTATTCTATGTATGTTTTTTGTGCCTTAACAAAAGAGTCAATTAATAAAATACTCACGCTACTGATAATTTAGATATTTCATTCTACTTTAATATCTTACCAGTGTCAAATGTTGCTTCTTCGTACAAGGTGACATTGCCGACATCCAATGGTCCATATGAAGTTGTACTCTCCAAAACATCATCTGCATTAGCATCGGACGGTTCAACTAGACATTTTTTGTGTAAAAGACCATAAGCTACTAAAAGGAACAATGGTTGCAATCAAATACCTGCATGATTTGTCTGACCTGCACGTGGGTCGGGTAACGCCTCTCCTGAGGTACGAGAAGAAGTCCTACTCCTCTTCGATGGAAGTTCGCACATTTTTATCCGTCTTCCACTGCGAGATGAAGTTTCAACAACGTCTTGCTGTTTCTTATACATATTATCCTTGGGTGGCGGCAATACGGGAGCTTTCAACGGAACTTGGTTTTCTTCAGTTGGTCCATCTTTACCTACAAAGTGCTGAAAGATATAAAAAATAAGTAATGCTTACTACCCTTGCCAGTTTCAGTACTTACGAGGGAGCAAACGTGTCTGTTTCGTTGATCTTGAACAGTAGCTTCGTTTAGTTGATTTTGCGGCCTGCCACAAACGATATGATATATCGAGAAGGAAGCAGTTATCGATAATGCAGGCAAGTCAACTTGTTTAATTCATGACTGAATACGCAGAAAAAAATTCACAGAGCTAAGTTATCCAAGAAGACCCATTTTACCCAGCACTTGGACCTGACGCTATGTCAGGACGGTCGAGGCTAGCAGCTGCATGTTATACGGGAAAAGACACAGGTTTCGAAGTTACTCATCCGACAGGCGGGTTCGAAGATGATTCATTATAAGCCGCCCATTCGAATAAACGCGCTCAGCTGGGGCAGATGCTGCTGGGCAGCAGATAAGGTTAACTGCCACCGGTGCCAAACAGTATAAATCTTGATCTTAGACTGCCACCAAGTACAGGGATCTTCCTTTGGATGAATGCCTTTTCGAAGGTAGAGTTCCGTTCCTTCTTCCAGTCCTCAGCTACATCTGCAATGTTTAAATCACGGTTGAATAGACCAAGTGCTATCATGTCTGTTATTGAGCTACCTGGCGAACTCGTAGATGCTTGATTGAGTTCTCCTTCACAGACACTCCACAAATCATCACTTGTAGTAGAGGAGGAAGGCTAATTTGCCGGTAAGCTTTGGTTTGTTGAACTTCGAAAAACCAGGCGGGATCTTACGTATCCAAGGGCCATTTTATCCTGGTCGCTTGACAGGAACATCTTTTTATTTTGAGGGTCAAGCAGGGTAGCAGCAGCATACGCACCATCAGTCTCGAGGCAGCTGAACGGACTAATGGATTCGCCTTTTAAAAAGCGTAGCATCAAAACAAACTGTCGGTCAGGTATTTCCTCCTGAAGCCTTGTGAGCTGTATGTTTCGCATGAATCTCTGCAAAATAAAGACCATTAAGTTAACCTTTTCAGTAAAAGAAATAAAATCGCAGCGTGTACCAGAAGAATTATAAGGACGAGATGCCCGACTGAAAGGGCTCATCAATCAGCTCTCCAGCTATAGCTCTGGTGGCTAGAGCAAAGGGTTTTAGTATCTTCAACAGTATTTTTATCTGCGCGAACTGCCTTGGTTGTAGGCAGTCGATGTCAAGTTGCCTAGCAGGCCGCCTCCATAGGGACTCGTGCGCCAACCAATCGTTCCAGCATCAAGTAGGCACTGTTCCACCTCGTGGCGTTGTCCTATCGAAGGCTAGTGGTTGATAGATCGTGCGTCTTCATTTCTTGTGCGAGAACATCCATAGCTTTGGAGCTGCTTGAAATGGCCCACAAGTTTGCGACTTCAGCGCTAGAAGATCCTTGCAGTTTGTAGCTGTTCCAATCAATGCGGCCTTAACAGCCAACTGAATCTGGTGTGAAAAGCATTTGATTTTTAAATGCTTATCAAATGTCAGATTCAGATCCTTGGACAACAAGTTATCCAGGTTGCCGACAGTTACGGCAGCCACAGCATCTTCCTCGTCATCATGATCAACAACGAGCTCGATGTGCACGCTTACTTGGACAAAATCGTCGTCTTCTGTGATGTCAACTACGTCCATACCCTCGGGCGGTCCTGTAGCTGCAGCATTCACTTCAGCCTCCGTTTCTGCCTCCTTTGGGATGGATTATCGTTGTTTTCTTGCAAGGGCTCCTCCAAGAACCCTGGAACCACGAACCATGTTTCTTGCGGCATCCGTAATTGCAGCAGTTATCTTGTTGGCGATCTTGTACTGATCAATTGCCGTTGCAAGCAAGTCAGCCATGCTATCCCCGGTGTGAGACCCAGAGAAACGGGCGCAGGATTGGAGATTTTGATGCCTCTTGAAGTCTAAATCAAAATGGGCTGTAATTTCAAGAAACCCTTTGGTGGCAGGCGATGTCCAAATGTCTGTTAGATTAATGGAGGTTGCTTGCTTGAGGAGGTCTTGAAGAGCATCCTGCAACATTCTATGTACAACCTATAGCATGAAAAAACAAATAATTTTGTTGGCACAACAATAAAGACTTTTTTTGCAGCTAACCCTGATCCCACGTAGGAGACTTCGTCTTTAAGGAATCCTGTAGCTGCCGTCAAAGGCCAAGGACATAAATAACCGTAATCCACAATCAGTCTCTGTCAAGCTTATCGGATGCATTCCGAGGAACACATACAGTGCGATTAGTCTGTCGAATTCTTTCAGTTTGGCCTTGAGCATGGCCGGAGTTGTAAAAGAAAGTATGGAAGATTGTTGGGGATTACCTTTAGCAGCCTCAGTACGAAATAAAAAGTTTCTTGAAGCACTGCTTTGCTCTCCTAACAGTTTCTTCTTGTTGTGTATGGAAGCCTGTCAATCAGTAAGTGCCTATTGTGCTTCTTCATCATGGTCAAATCGTTGCTAGATTAATTGTAAGGAAAGGATTATTGGTTAGAAAGGGAAACAAAATGCCATGAACAGTTCTATTACCTCGAGGTAGCTTATCATATTTGATGTGTCCCGAGTGTTCCATTTTGCCGAATCCGAGCCATGTTTTTTTTTTTTAAATACGTCCATACTTCCGATCTTTTTCTTCGAGTTTTTGCTTCCCCACAACCGGCTAAAGGACTGCTGTAGAATTCCCCGGAGTCTTCATATAGCGAGTCCATTTTGTAGTAGGCCCCTACGATACCAGGCGCCCGTTTTTCAAGATGAGCAAGTCTACAAGATTGATCAGGGTAACCATGGTTTACGCTGGTTCTGATGCAAACGTAAGCGCCAGTAGTGAGTTATAATAGAACTATTCATCCCACTGGGTTAAAACCCTTAGTGAGCTCCACTTTCATCTTCATCTAAGATGTGTACATTCATTATGCCTTCGTCATCGAGAAAAACGAATATCGACAATCCGTTGTACGTTCAATTATTGACAAAAACGAATATCGAAATTAACCATTCAGTATATCCTTAAGGTTTTCTACTGGCGATACCCAAATTTCTTATCGATATATCGAACAACCCTGGGTTTTACCAATCTGAAGCCTGTTGTCAACTTCCTTAATTTGAATACAGAAGTTTCTTCGCAGGATGATGATAAACACTTTTCCTTATTTTAATTTCCTTTCCTTTCTACTCGTTTAGCAGCCCCTTATAACAGTGCTGCCCCTGAACGAGTTTTCCCGCTGTATAACAAGAGAAGCAAAAGAAAAAGAGAAAAAATACTACGGAAATTGCACTTCGAATTAAGTACTCTGTCGGACTGCTACGCATAAACAAAATTAGGAAGATTCGTCGTCGTCTTTGTCCGTTTCGATCGCCTGGGCTCCGGAAGTATAGGATCGGGAACGTCAGGAATAGACGCCTTGGGACCCGGAAATTGGATTGACTGGAACAAACCCATGGGAACCTGGAACACACTCGCTGGAACCTGGAACAGGGATGCCTTCATCGATAGGCTCTGCTGACGCTTTAATATCACGCTGCCCACTTTAATGCGACATAAGTCAATATATGATAAATATACCTACTCGACAATCGACGATTCCGCTTTGTACTTTGTCTGGTTCCATCTGAACTCCCTCACTTGCACGTACTCTTTGAAAGTTCGCTTTGGGACCAGTTGAATTGGTCTCGGAAACTGAAGGTAAGAGGTGGTCCATGCAGGTACGAACCGGGAATCCCAGAAACGTGGACGCTGGCGATTTCCTCGTTGTGGTGTGAGGGGTGATACGGTAGCTGAGGAGGAACTTCGTTGTAGCGTCCTCTTTTCCTTCTCTTGCTTCTCGAGGAACAGTTTTAGGGACTAAACGAAACATTCTACTATCCCATTCGTTTGCGGGTGGTAGGGGGCACACCTCAGACGGCCTACGCTATTTGGCTGTAAGAAAATTGCCATCTCTACAGAGCCAAAACAAGGCCCATGGTCCGTCACCAATTCGGCCGGTATCCTGTATGCTGTGAAAACGGAATGGAAAACGTCTATGGTAGCCGCGACGGCACTGGAAGAAAGAGAAAAAAACTTCCGGCCAGCACGGGTAACCATCAATGATGACCAACAACATTTTTCGGTCGACAGGACCGGCGTAGTCAATGTAGTAGGAAGCACGGACTCTTCGGAGCCGGCCAGGATGCTTCCTTCACCTTCGGCAGATTCTTTATCTCATTGCATGGTGACAGGTTGCCATCGAGTGTGCCAAGTTCTCGTCCATACCTGGCTACCAGAAGTAGCCTCTGGCCAAAGCTCCTATGCGAGAAACTACTGGATGGCCTTCGTGCAGCATGTTCATGGCAGGCGGTCGTTGCATATCAGGACGGAGTAGACGCCGGCCCCACAGAACCAAGACTCGCTTCATTGTTAATTCAAACCGACGATGTAATAAGGAAGCATTATCTTGCTTCGTTGATCCCATTATTGCGTAGGTGGCTCGGGGTGGTGCTTATGATGTCTAGTGTTTGGCGGTGTCCCCTGGGCCCTACCAAGGTAGGCCTGGAATGGGCATATTTCGGGTAACCTGTGGCCCCC